>JAHTLZ010003468.1:18446423-18457678 GCA_023846285.1 Phrynocephalus versicolor | reverse complement strand
TCTATCTATCTATCTATCTATCTATCTATCTATCTATCTATCTATCTCGGCCTATTTGGGAAGTCTAGAGAGGCTGGCTTGGTTGTGTGAGAGGACCCTGAAATGGCCTCTGAGAATTCCCTTCATGAGGCCAGCTGTACAGAGGGAAATCTGCTGTTTGCTGTTTAAGCAAGGTGCTATCCTGAGAGAAGTGGCTGGTGAGAGTCACTGAGCCCTCAGTCAGTTGGCTGGAATGGCTCGAGCAGGACAGGAGGCTCCTTCACAGCTGCCCCTTCTCCATCAGGTGGTTGCTAAAGAGGGGGGGGGTGCCTTCCCTCATAGGGGAAACATAGCACCATTGACTTTTCTCACATCCTGGTGCCTGTCTGGGCTGCCTGGGTATTGTTTCCCCTCCCTCGGTTGCCACAGAGAGAGACCTCGGTTCAGCTCTGGGAGGGGCTCCCCGCTTTTGTCAGAGGAACGTCACCCCCGCCTTCCAACTCTCCAACTGCAGTGACACCCCCCCTCCTGCCACTCTTTTAGAGTGCCAAGCCCCACAGGGTGAAGCTTTTGATCCATCAAGGTTCCTTTCATCTGATGCCAATGGGTTTGCACGGGAAGGGAGGCCAGACCTGGAATTCCCCCCTGGAAACTCAGCCACCCAGGTGGATTGCTGTCCCTCGGGGCATTAGTGGAACAGAGTTGTGTGGCCAGAAGGTGTCTGCGCAGCTTGGCGTAACCTTGGATAAAAAACATACACACTCCGATTTTGTTCTGCAGAGCAAAGGTCTGTCAGGTTAAGCTAAACTTCAGGGTTCTCTGTTTCATAGTCATCTCCTCCAATCCTGCCCCCTCCACAGAGAATGGGGTGAGATCCAGAGGTTTCCGTGCAGGGAATCTAAGAGTGGGTGGGGGCAGGATTCGTGCTGGTCTCTCTTCCTGTTTTAAGGAAGGAAAAGAGATGCCAAATGGGTCACAGAGGAGGGGTGAAAGTATGGGTAAATATCATTCCCCACTTTGATTTGGATGTGAGGAGGTGGTGTGGTATCTGGTAAAAAATATACAGCAAAGGCAAGGTTTCTCCAAATTTAGAGCGGAATATGTGCAGAAATGGTTCTGCTATCGCAGGGCTGTTCAACTTTGAACAGGCCAAGGTCTACTTTTTCCAGCCCAAAGTGCCTGAGGGCTACTACACTAAAACCTCTACTTACAAATTTTATCTGTTCCGAGCACATGCTCATAAGTAAAAACTGTTGTAAGTAGAGCAGCAGTCTCCAATAGGAATGCATTGAAAACCAGTTACAGTGGACCCTTGTATAACAAACAGCTTGTATAACATAAAATCTGTACAACATAAAAAATTCCGGAGATAGGGGAAAATTGCTTAACATAATTGCCTATGGGGGAAATCCGTACAACATAAAAATGGAATTACTTCATTTTCAATGCATTCCTATGGGAATTTGTATAAAGGAAAATTTGCTTACCATAATCTCATTTGGAACGAATTAATTCCTTTATACAAGGTACCACTGTAATCCATTATGGAGGGAACAGATTTCAATGCACCATGGCCCTTGAAACTGCCCCGCTCAGCTGAGACAGTGGGCTGGCAGACCCAGAACTTTGCTGGGGCAGTGTTGGTCCTTGGGATGGGGGAGGGAGGGGTGGAGAACTTATCCCCTCACTTTTTTAAAATTGATGGCTGGCGGGCTACTTTTGAACCCTTCGCAAGCTACCGGTAGCCCGCGGTCTACCTGTTGGGCAGGCCTGTGCTATGGCATTTCTGATGGTATGTATGGAAAGTCAAGATGTAGCCACTCCTGTTTTCACTCTCTCCTCTCTTGTTTTGCTGAGACCCACCTCAGTTCCATGCTGTGTCAGACCATTTGTAACAGGATACATTCTGCCATGGGCCATTTTTTTTCAGGCTGTTATAGCTGATGTTGTCTCTGAAATCCAGGTACTTTGTGTGACCATCCCGCTCGCTGAGCTCATATCCCAGGAGGAATTACAAAGCCAGGCCACTCTCATGCGCCATAGCAATCAACTCGTTTGAGCAATTTTCAATTCCACATCAAGCGGGCATTTTGTAAGGCTAATGGTTCATAACTGCCATTGTGTTACAACCGAGAGAGCTCACAACACTGTGTCTTATAACTAGGAACATTCATTTCCCTACCCAACCACAGGGCTATCATGATGAAGGCTTCCATTATTTTGAGAGGGAAACCTAACAGGAGCCAGGAGGCAGAAGATGTTGTAATTACCTTTGCTAATCAGAAAGCTGTGGCTCAAGAAGACTGATTGAATATCCTCTAATCCAGTGGTTCTCAACCTGTGGTTCCCCAGATGTTTCTAGACCGCAACTCCCAGAAATCCTGGCTAGCTCAGCTAGTGATGAAGACTTCTGGGAGTTGCAGTCCAGGAACATCTGGGGACCCACAGGTTGACAACCACTGCTCTAATCTAACGGCCAAGGTTGTTTTACTCAAGAAGTGGATCTCAAGATGGAGGCCTTTAAAAAAGAAATTGCTCCCCTCCTGCAACAACACTCCCTGTCTGTTCATGATCTCAGGTCATATTGCTGGGAAGTCTCTTAGCTTTCAGGCCATTTCCTCCTTATGCCCAAACTCTGAGTCCCACCTTCCTTTTTCCTCTGTCCTCTTGTAGGATTCTGGGCCGTGACTTCCTAGGGCCAAAGGCACCTGGCGACCCTGGGCTGGCACCTAATGCTGTGTGCCTGACCCTGCCGTGGCTGAGCCGGCGCCAGCTTGGACTCTGCAAGCGCAGCCCAGAGGCCATGGCTTCGGCTCTGCAGGGCATCCACCGGGCTCTCCAGGAATGCCAGCATCAGCTGCATGAGCGGCGTTGGGACTGCTCTGACTTGGGCGGGAGTGGCGGCTCTGCACTGCTCAACAGCCCCCTTCTGAAAAGAGGTGAGGAGTTTCCTTGGAGAGCGGGAGGCAAGCGGTGGAGCTTGGGGGATGGGTGGGTGGGAATGTCGTTTGTTTTGAACTACATTTGCTAGGATCTCCTAGCCAGACAGTCTTGGCTGGGAGAATTCTGGGAGTTGTAGTCTTTTTTTTCCAAGGAACATTTCCAAGTCCTTGTGCATTCCTGATCTTTTATTGGGGTTCATTGGGCAATGAAATCAGAACTTGATTGATCCTGTATTAACCTGACGCTTGAGTGTTTGATTGACCTGTTTGTATATATTTAATTTATATACCCTGCCCTTCTCCCAAAACTGGAACAGAAGGAAGCTTGTAGAACAGTTTAAATTAAAACAATAGAAGACTGCAATACAATAACGTGGGAGACATTAAAACAGCATAACATGCAAAAGATGCAAAGACAAAAAGCACACAGGGGTGAGCACCCATGCACACAACACTTCTCCAAACTGCCCAATGAAGTCTGAACACGTTTAGCAAGACACCAGGAGTCCTAGAACTCTGAGTGCCAGGTGGGAAAGAAAAATGGGGAATCAAAGAAAGAAGAGGTAGGTCTATATGAGCTCTTGAGCCCTGTCTGTGAGGACTCTGTGGGTGGGATAGAATCCCAGGTGGGATCACTTCTACCCAGGAGGAGACAGGATGGTGAGAATCTACTTCAAAATTTTTGTTCCACGTTTCTCTTGTTTAAATTTATGTTGAACGTTTCTATTTTATTTGTTTTATTTCATATATGTTTGCCTTTGCAGCTCCTGAGTAGCAGCTCTCCACAAATATGTGTTGTTTTTGTTGTTGTTGTTGTTGTTGTTGTTGTTACTTGTCACCCTGTACTTCTAGAGCAGGGGTGTCCAAACCTTTAGCAAGGAGGGACAGATTTGGTGAGGTGAAAATGTGTGTGGGCCAATCATTCAGCTGCATTTGCCCCCCCCCCGGGCTGGACTTTGGACAAGCCTCTAGGGCAGGGGTGCCCAAACTTTTTTTAAGGAGGGCCAGATTTGGTGGCTGAGAATGTGTCAGGGGCCGGTTGCTCCCCAACCCTGCCACCCCACTGCAAGCCCCACCCACTTTCTTTAAAAAAAACATGGGGTGAAGGAGGGGGAGGGAGGGGCGGGCCAGCCAGCCGTGGGCCACTCAGAATGGCCTGATGGGCCGGATTTGGCCCCTGGGCCGGACTTTGGGCAGGCCTGCTCTAGGGCATGCAAGGAGGCGGGGAGGATGCTGTAGCAACAGAGCCAGGGACGGGTAGGCTGGGCAGGTGGCTGGGGGGATGGACGGAGGCAGGCAAACTACAAAACTGCAAGCTGACGTCTCCATCTGGTATGGGGAGGGGCCAGCTGGCAGGGATGCATGACAGGCTTAGCTGACAGGGAGAAGAGTCTGCGGGCCGCTCAAAATTTGCAGATGGGCCACATTTGCCCCCCCCCCCGGGCCTCACTTTGGACATGTGTGTTCTAGAGCATCGTCTGGGTGGTTTGCAACATAATTATGCAAGCAACAGTTTGAGCCCCCCCGCCCCGCCCCAGTGAGCTGGGTACTTGGACCATGAGCAGAGGCTTGACCACAATGCTGCAGTTTAACCAAAACAGATTACAGGGACCCAAAAAATGGCAGAACAGGGCTGGCTAGCAACAGACTAGGAAGGCATTGTCAAGTCAGCCTCTTTGTTGCAGACATTAAATGGCAGTGTGGGAGTGTTTTCCTTTTTCTACTTTGCCTCATAAGAATTGGCTCATGGGGAAGAGTGGGGGGAATGTATTTTTAAGAAAATATTGTTTGTTTGTTTGTTTGTTTGTTTATACTGCACTATATAGCCCAAAGGCTACTCTGGGTGGTTTACAACATGACAAAATATAAATTATACACATAACAATAAATGCAATATAAAGTTAATCCAAAATTAAATAAAACATAAAAGTGGGTAACGGCAATCAAATATAGTTATTAACAGAAATAAGATTATAACACCAAAAATAAATCAGAATATAACAGCTAAGCATAAATAAGAGGGGGAGAGAAAGAAGTTGCCAGGCATTAAAGTTTGTAGAAATTAAGATTCCGGGAAAGCTAGCCTGTAAAGCCAAGTTTTTAAGTGGCATTTGAAAATTTTGAGTGTGAGAACCAAACATATATCGGGGGGGGGGGGAGTTTCTTCCATAAATGAGGGGCAAGAACCGAGAAGGCTCGATTCCTCATTGATACTTCTCGGGCCTATCTTGTTGATACTCTCAAATGCCTGCTTGGAAGGAATTAGTGGTCGAGGCAGTTCTGAGTGGGACAGATAGCGAGGTCTGAAACCTTTTAGAGCTTTGGGTTCTTCCCAGGTGTCCTTTCCTGGTTGCACACAGAGTAGCCGACACCTGGCCCTAAGGGCAAGTTGGCAGAGACCTTCAGTTCTGCTGCTCTTCTACTGCTGGAGTGGGTGGGCAGTGGGGCATGAGTTAGCGGCAGGTGGGGCTGATCTCCATTCTCCCTGTGTATTCAGCTGGTAGAAAGGAAAGTGGTACCCAGTTGGGTGGGGGAAGCTGAGAGCATCTTAACTAAGAGGCCATTACCCCACGTCCATTTTGTACCACAACAAATTATGTGCTCCTCTTCCCTAGACGTTAGAGGCTGCCCTGGCCTACGTGTCTTCCTTTTTGCACAGGCCAAGCTCTCCCCCACTCCCTCCCCTCCACCCCACCTCACCCTTCAGTTCTTCCCAGGTGTCCTTTCCTGGTTGCCCACAAGAGTAGCCGACGCCTGGCCCTAAGGGCAAGTTGGCAAAGAGCTCATTCCTCGCGTTGTTTGGCTCTGTTGCATTAAATGAATGGCGGAGGAGCCAGAGCTAAGTTTAAACCCCAGATCAAAGGCAGGACCCCACCCCCACCCCACCCCTCCATCCCAGGCAGGCAGGCAGGAGCAGGAGGCAGCCCCAAGGCCAGCAGCCGGCTGCTCCCGTGCCTTGATGTCTCATGAGTCTGGCGGGGCTTCCTTCAGTCCACAGGGCAGCAGCCGATGGAGGAGCCCAGTTCCATCATGGTATGGTATGATACTTAATTAATAACAAATTAAAAGGCAGTAGTGCACGACTCATAAAGCAACAGGTAATAACTAGCATGTCTCCGTTCCTCCCTCTGTGTGTGCATGAATAAATTCTCTCTTTTTTTAGAAGATAATATTGGGAACTCTGGATTTAAAACTTCCAATCCCTGTATCAGTTTATTATATTTATTTATTTTCGAGTATTTTTAACCCCACCTTTTGGAAAAGGACCCAAGGCGGCTTACAGTAACGAGGGGTAATATACAGTCCAGTGTAATTAAGACATGTCCAAGTTACCGAGAACAGGGAATCAATCGAGGGACGTCTTACAGCATTAATAGACAACATTACATTAAAGCTACTCATTCGTGATGGTCTGAAAGAATTCAAGGGCTTTGGCACCGTGCCCACAGAAGGGCACTCCTTTGTTATGGAGCGACCGATGACGTTCTAACTTGGCAGAGGGGTTACGTGACTGAGATGGTGCTCTCAGCTGATTTTAAACATGACTCCATATTCCCTCTATGACATAGTTGCACAGGCAGCGAGGGTTTGTTTCTGGGAGGGAAACCTTCTGTTGTTTCTTTATATTAAAAAAAAAAATCAGTATGAAACCTTCCAGAATGTGTAGGCTGAAGCGGATGGAATGGTATTAATTGGAGGATGAGGGAGGGAACAGAGAGTCCTCATGGTTCAAGAAGCAAGTAGAACTGCCAGGAATTTCCCGTGAATGGCAGTTGCAGAAGAAAGTATAGTACAGGACTGTACATGGATAAAGCCTGGTTTCATTTTTACCAGCAGCTGCAGAATTCACACTTCTTGATTTTTTTTTTTTGTTTTAAATCTGGATTACCCCAAATCTAGATTTGGGTTGGTCAAAACCTGCTGGCAGTGTTACCTCGAGAGTTGCACCACCACCATCACCACCTGCTTTTTTTATTCCTGCCAAGAAAACTCCATGGACATGGGGTCACGAAGAGTCGGTCACGACTGTAACAACACAACACACACATACACTGGCTTGTGTTTTTTACTTACCATGTTCCTTTTTGTAATTCCTTTTTTTTAAAAAAGATTGAGAACCATGATACACAAAAAGGGAAAATGTCTCCAAAATGACCTCCCCAGAAGTAATTCTCTGAAGAAATGACTAAATGTTATGTATGGCAAAACATTTACCTCAGAACTGCACAGTTGGAAAGGACTCTTTGGATCACTGAGTCCAGCCCCTGTAAGGAGGCACTAGTGAGGAATCAAACTCCCAACCCCTGGCTCCACGGACAGAAGCCTAAAACTAACGAGCTATCCATGTAGTGCTTAAAAAGCAATGATTTCAGTCGTAGCTGTTTTTCAAACTGACACCTTAAGTTATGTAATTTTCGGGTTACAAAAGGAAGTCTGCCCAGAAATCCGTCTGAAGTCTGTAAAAAAAAAAATCTGCAAAACCCCAGGTTATGATTTTTTTCCCCTATAGAAAACCCTGGGTTACAAAATTTTTTGGAAGACTTCCATTCCCAAGATACATTGTGCCCCATTCGGCTCCAGATTACAAAAAAATTCAGGTTACGAAGCGTCCCTGGGGACGAATTAATTTCATAACCGGGGATACCACTGTACTGTGGTGGTGCTGAGGGTTAGCGTAAAGCTGACACAGCTCTGATTTCAGGAATTAGAAGGGATCCTGGAAGAGATAAACCAGTCCATTGCACTAAGGGCCCAGGTGAGACTAGGTCTTGCAAAGAAGTCTTTTTGATTCACTTATGGGAGATGCCTCCAACCGTTAACTCCAACTCATTGGCTCTTCCCTTCCGTGTTTCTTCTTAGGCTTCCGGGAAAGTGCCTTTGCCTTCTCATTGCTGGCAGCTGGTGTGACTCACGCGGTGGCCACCGCTTGTAGCCTTGGGGAGCTTCAGAGCTGCGGCTGTGCCAAGCAGGGCACCAAGAGGCAAAAGCTGAAGCTTAGCCAGCTCCAGAATCTAAGCCGGGGCAAGGGCCTGTCTCCTCTGCCGTCGTCATTATGGAGGGAACCAGGTCCCCAGGACACCTGGGAGTGGGGAGGCTGCAGTGCAGACTTCGACTATGCCCAGAGATTTGCTCGTCATTTCTTAGACCCTCGAGGAAAACCACGCGATGCTCACGCACGGATGCAGCTGCACAGCCACCGGATAGGCAGGAAGGTAGGCCTCCCCACCGTTGGGGGGGGGGGGAGTGTTCGTGGCATTGTATATTATAGGTATTCAGAAAGTTTAGCCTTGCATCACTCTGTCTATATGAAGATAATTTCAGATAACTGTAACTGTTGATGCAGCCATATCTCACTTTAGGGGGTTTTATTTGTTTTAAAAAGTTAAAAATAAGAGGAAGATTTGCAAATGAGTTGATTTCATACAGTGCATCTGCTCAAAGTGGTGTAAAATCCCAAGGCTATATTGAACTAATTTACAGTACTTCATAGCGAATGTACATACAGTACTGGTTTAAATCTCAAGTCACTTTAAAACCCAAGTTGGTGGTAAATACATTGGGACTGAATTTGATAACAAATCAGCAGTGTGATGAATCTCTAAGTTGCATCAAGGACTAGATTCTGGCAGGGTCACTATATGCACATTCTGTATTAGCAGTAATCCACATGCATACTTTCACATCTGTTGTAGTACAGTACAATATTTCATATTATTAGGATTTTTATTACATGTTTCTAGCTCTCATGATGATGAAGAAGAGTTTGAACTTATGTCAGGTGATAACATTATGTACAGACAGACTGAAATTCAAAAACACATCATAGGTAGTCCATCATTCAGAGAAAGCTTGCCTGAAGAGAAAGGTCTTTGCTTGTTTCCAGAAAGACAGCAGATATGGGGCAGTCCTGGTTTCTAGTGGGAGGGAGTTCCAGAGTTTGGGCACAGCAGCCAAAGAGGCCCTTTCATGGATTCCCACGAGACATACCTGTGAGGGTGGTGGGATGGAGAGAAGGGCCTCTCCTGATGACCTTAACACCCGAGTCAGTTCATGCGGTGAGATTCGCTCTTTGAGGTAGCTAAGACCCAGGCCGTACAGTGCGTTGTTGGGGGGCGGGGACACAGTCCCTTCTTCCTTTTTCATGGGGGATTCCTTCTCCATTCTCCAGGGCAAAATGTATCATTTATCCCAGATTTCAAAATTTCTAGTTAGGGTTCTGAGTCAGGGTCTTTTAAAATAATAATCTTTCTAACCCCTTGGAAGAATTGGCTTTCACTGCTCTCTCTGGATTTGTTCTTGCTCTTCTTAGACACATGGTAGGCACCAGGGGGCTGTAGCGAGCAGGACTGTGACACAGATGTAATACAGGTATAAAGGCTGAAGTAACACACACGGTGTGGGCTCCTTCTGATGTTACACAGAAAGCACCAAAGGTGGCTCGTTTTATATATATGCCACCAAACGCACCTGTAACGAGCCACCTTTGGCACTTTATATATAGCAGCCTTTCACATGTTGGGAGCTACCACTCCCATAATTCCTGATTGGTCAGGATTTGGAGGTAAAAATGTGTGGAGAACCAGGAACTGTCTCCCACCCCCCACAAGCCATTCTGTTTCTGCTTGTCTGGGTCCAAAAGCCATACATAGCAGGGATCTGCCATCAGTCTAACGATCACTTCAATATAGTATTGGAAAAAGAATCAATAAAGACTGGGTTCCAAGAGCATCTACAGCAGTGATGGTGAACCTTTTACAAACCGAGTGCCCAAACTGTGATTTAAAACCCACACATTTGTTTGCAAAGTGCCAATACAGCAATTTAACCTGAATACAGGTGACTGTGAAGGGGCGATGTCGGGTGCCCACTGAAAGGGCTCCGAGTGCCACCTTTGGCATTCGTGCCGTAGATTTGCCAACACTGGTCTACAGTAACCTTTCAGGGAGGGTGCAGCAAAGCTGCATAATGGTATGTTGGCAGAACTCCTTTGCATTGTGAGCATCACTACAACAAAGTTCATCTGTCGTCATAGGTTATGAATAACAAATCCCACTCCTCCCATTGGACACTTTTGCTGGGACCCCTTGAATCCTGCTAACACTCATGGTGTTGCCATTAAACTCCCAAGCAACCAACCGTAGATATCTATGTAGCTGGTGATCGACTGCTTTGCTATAAGAAAATTCCCCTTTTTTGATAGCTGATAGATTTGGACTGTTAGCTCAGAGACCTCAGATGGAGAGTCGCTTTACTTAAAGAGGCTGAAGAATCAGTATTTTCCCCCTTAGTTAGTAAGAATATGCACACCCTGTCTTGTAGCCTTAAAATATCTGCATGCAAAATAGGAACCGATTTGCATGTATGTTAAGCTGCAGATTGTATCAGAAAAACAAAGCAATTTTAAGAGCAACATCTTTAACCTCAACAGTAAAGGGATTGTTCTTAGATTCATAGGATGGAGTAAACACAGAAAAGTCCAAACCCCCTCCTACTCTTGGAGAGATTTGGTTCCACCACTTTCCTTCCCCTCCTTCTCGTAGAGGTTCGGCTTCCCCACTTGCACCCCAATCTCCGAAGTGAGTTTTGGTCCAGGACACCTCTGGTGCCAGGATTTGAAGGGATAGTCATCTCTCAAAGTCAAACCCCTCCCGGTACACATCTTCCCGGTTCTTTCCTCCTCCTCCTCCAGCTTGGCCAGCCATTGTTCCTAGGCTAGTTCCCGCCTGATTTCCTTATGGTTGTACTCACGGGCCTCCTGTTCACCCCAGTAGGAACAACCTTGGCAATGAGCACATCTTCTATAGCTTTCAGCCTCGGGCTTTGGCATCATCATCATCTGTTCCCAGTCGCCCGTCCATGGGTTTTCCATCCAAACCCAGTCCCAGTCTGGGGACAAGACATGTGGCGTTCCCTTTTTACACTGTCCAGACCCCACCTCCACCACTGCTGATTGGTTCGGGTTTCCCGCCTTTTCTGGCTCTTTCTCTGTTTTAACAGGGGCCTTAGCTCTGCCCTGCTCCTTTTCTAATATCTTCAGGGAGTCATTAAACTGTTTCCACAGCATCTCTCGTTCTTGTGCTTCTCTGTCCTGAGCGGCTCTACGTTCCTCCCTTAAAATATCGGTATGCAAAATAGGAACCCATTCACGTGTATGTTAAGCTGCAGATTGTATCAGAAAAACAAAGCAATTTTAAGAGCAAGAAAATCAGCTTAATAGCGTCCTGTTTGTTGTAAACCGCCCGGAGTTCCTTCGGGAAGATGGGAGGTATATAAGCCTAATAAATAAATAAATAAATAAATAAATAAATAAATAAATAAATAAATAAATAAATA
>JAHTLZ010003468.1:18404738-18446413 GCA_023846285.1 Phrynocephalus versicolor | reverse complement strand
ATAAATAAATAAATAAATAAATAAATAAATAAATAAATAAATAAATATCCTCTGCTTCTCCAACCACTCATCCCTCTCTTTCTCCTGTAGTGCAGGTGTCACTCTCCTGCTCACAGCGCGTTAAGGTGGCTTCCCTCACACTCCCCTACCAATGAAACCAATGAAACCATTCTCCAGAAAGGCTTGAATGAAGAAAAAATATATGTTACTGGTTCTATCTTGTACAGCTGATTAAAAAACTCTTTTTCTTTCGGTCAAGGTTTAGTTAGCATTTGCTTGGCTGCAGCCCCCACCCCCACAATCTTTGTAACACGTACCTCCTCCCTTTATATAATAACTGACTTTTCTTAGAAGCATAGAAAAGGGCAAATGATGTAAAGCATCTGTCTGACAGTTAAAAATTAAAAATTACCCTCCTCAACTCCCTCATTAAAAAAAAAAAACACCAATTCATAACATTTTGACCACTGAGGGTTCTTATTTTTAACCGAAGCTAACAACAGACATAAGTTTGCGCTCTAGCGCTGAAGAGGATTTGCTTCCTGGGGGAAATAATGCATTTATCCCAGAACAGAAGATGCGGCTCTGAGTACCTGAGAAGCATAACATTTGCTGAGCAGGAACGTAATTTTAAAAAAATTTGTGGCCCTGTGTGGAGTCTTTCAACCATAAATGCCCATTGACTGAGCAGAAACCCAGTCAGAAAATGGGATGGTCTTGTAAACGGCCAATATGTCGATTTTATACTAGCTTTCTCCAAAGATTCCTGGGGCCTGCAGTGAGAAATGCATTCACAGTTTTGGCAAATTGACAGCCGCAGGGTGCTGTCGACCAAATAGGATTGCTTGAGGTTCATATACCATTTGGATGGGAGGATCGCTTCAAATGGGGGATCGAACCACCTAGTAAATCTATTTAGCACGCTCTAAGCATGCTTCTAATGCCAAGTGTAAATAAGCCCTGCTTAGCTTGTCAACCAAGTAGGAGGCCACCTTGCTGAGTGATGATTAGACTATAATTCATAACCACTAAGGCTGGGCTCTGGCATATTCTAAAACAGTGGTGGCGAACCTTTCAGAGACCGAATGCCCACACTGCAATTCAAAACCCATTTTTTTTCGCAAAGTGCCAGTACAACCATTTAACCTGGATACAGGTGGCTATGAAGGGGCGATGTCAGGTGCCCACAGAAAGGGTTCCAAGTGCCACCTTTGGCACCGGTGCCATAGGTTCACCAACACTGTTCTAAAAGCACACAATAGTATTTGCATGTTTTAAAACCTGGCCATTTTTTGTTTTGTTTTGTTTTGGGTTGGTTTGGTTTTGGGTTTGGGTTGGTTTTGGTTTGCTTTTGTTTTCGGTTGCTGAGGGGCTATGCTTGGAAAGAGAATTTAGGTATCACAAACACCTCAGAGGGATGCCATCTTAAGAGTTCTGTGGGGAAAGATGGAGGTTTTTCACTCAACCTGCTGCCTCATAGTCGTTCTCACCGGGTGTTCCACCTAAAAGACCTTGCTCCAGTGGGCACTTCCTCAGCAAACAGAACAGGAAAGATATGGAAAGCCAATTCTCTGTTGTGGAGGCGTTCCAAAGTTTCCTTTCCTCTAACTCTTTTTCTTACCTCTTGTCAGGTGGTGTCGGAGCTGAGCCAGCGAAGGTGTAAATGCCACGGTCCCTCAGGGAGCTGCCAGTTTCGGACATGTTGGTTGGCACCGCCTGACTTCCATCTCATGGGCTCTGACCTGAAGGAGCGCATGGACCATGCCATACTCCTGCGGCCACACAATAGCAACTCCGGAGCTTTCCGGCCACGAATCCACCGAAACCACCTGGCCAAGCACCTCATCTTCTACGAACCCTCGCCTGACTTTTGTGAGCCTGATCTGAGCCTGGGTTCCTCGGGCACCCACGGGCGCCTTTGCATCAAGGGCAGCACACAGCCGGGTGGCTGTGGCAGCCTGTGTTGCGGGCGTGGCCACAACATGCTGGAGGAGAAGCGAGCCCAGCGGTGCCATTGTCGTTTCCACTGGTGCTGCCACGTGCAGTGTGAGGAGTGCCCTGCTACAGAGTGGGTTAGCGTCTGCAAGTGAAGAGGGCTGAGGCGCCGCTCCCCAGAGACTGTGCCACAGCGGGCTGAGTCTCATTAAAGGCTCACGCTTGGCTGTGTGGAGGGGGCCAGCTGCTACACCTGTCAGTATGTGATAGATGGAGCCATACCTCTGAGAGCAGCATGCCTGGACACCAATGTCCTCCCATAAACAATGTTTCCTGTGCTTGGGCCAGGGGTGTGCTTGGTGACTAGGCCTCTATCTGGCTGACGGCCAGACTGGCTGGCTGTCAAGTTCTAGGTTCGTTTTCGGCAAATGAGCAGCCACTGAATGAATGGGCCTTCAATGGAATTCTTTTCTATTGTGGAATTGCCCTTAAAAGGCTGGCACTTGTGTGTGTGTGTGTGTGTGTGTGTGTTTACTTTCAGGTACACCACTTGTCATATGCAGAATAGATTCTCTAAAAATGTTTTTGACACCCAGATCCCATCAGTCCTAGACAGCATAACCAATTCTGCAGGACCTTAAAGAAATGGGAGTGCCTGACCACCTTATCTGTCTCCTAAGAAATCTATATGTGGGGCAAGCAGCAACAGTCAGAACTGGATATGGAACAACTGACTGGTTTAAAATTGGGAAAGGAGTACAACAAGGCTGTATACTGTCACCTTGCCTATTTAACTTATATGCAGAGTACATCATGCGAAAGGCAGGTCTGGATGAATCACAAGCCGGCATTAAGATTTCCGGAAGAAATATCAACAACCTCAGATATGCAGCTGATAGTACTCTGATAGCAGAAAGTGAGGAGGAATTAAGAACCTCTTAATGAGGGTGAAAGAGGAGAGTGAAAAAAATGGGCTGAAGCTCAACATCAAAAAAACTAAGATAATGGCCACCGGTCCCATTACCTCCTGGCAAATAGAAGGGGAAGAAATTGAGGCAATGACAGAGTTTATTTCCTTGGGCTCCTTGATCACTGCAGATGGCGACTGCAGCAACAAAATTAAAAGATGCGTGCTTCATGGGAGGAAAGCAATGGCAAACCTAGATAGCATCCTAAAGAGCAGAGACATCACTTTGCCAACTAAGGTCAGGATAGTCAAAGCTATGGTTTTTCCAGTAGTGATGTATGGAAGTGAAAGCTGGACTATAAAGAAGGCTGATCGCCGCAGAATCGATGCTTTTGAGCTGTGGTGTTGGAGGAGAGTCTTGAGAGTCCCCTGGACTGCAAAGAGATCAAACCTATCCATTCTGAAAGAAATCAACTCCGAATGTTCACTGGAAGGACAGATTTTGAAGCTGAGGCTCCAGTACTTTGGCCACCTCATGAGGAGAGAGGACTCCTTGGAAAAGTCCCTTATGCTGGGAAATATTGAAGACAAAAGGAAAAGAGGACGGCAGAGAATGAGATGGTTGGATGGTGTCATTGATGCAACCAATATGGATTTGACCAAACTCTGGGAGGCAGTGGAAGACAGGAAGGCCTGGCGAGCTCTGGTCCATGGGGTCACGAAGAGTCGGACACGACTGAACGACTGAACAACAACAATGGGAGATATACTGTACTTTATCTACATCCTTGCTGACATGCCTGGTTTTCTAGCACCCAGCCATCTAAGGACTGAAGGAATAGGTCTTAAACCAGAGTGAGAAACATGCTAGCCAGAAGCTCTGTTGTGAATCCTAAATTTGGGTAGTTGTCGCTGTATAAGAGGATTTTGCCCACCCCTCCATTCCATGTTGGAAAGGCTATGCAGCCTTCTTCTTCACGGCCTCTGTGAATCACATGCCTGTTCCGTTGCTTTGCTCTTCAAATGTTGATTGCAGGATGAATGATGGGGAGGGGAACACAGGGGGAAATATTTTTGGCAAACATACTGGCTTAGGCTGGGATTCCCCCAGAGAGAGAATGGTGGGTAGGTAGGCAGAGGGGGTGGGTGGAATTTGTTAAAGTCAACCAGGTCTATCATGGGTTCCACAACCCCAACACGTTCAGTAAAGAAGGACTTGGGCCACTGCTCCTTTAGGTGGGGAGCTAGTGGGTGGATTTGGGCCTGTGCGCATGTGGACATGCACTCACATATACCTGCATGCCACCACTCACCATGCATCCAGTAAAGCATTTAAGACACCACTTTTCTCACGCATGCACACGTGTGTCAAGGGGTGTGAGTGCATCCCCAGCAAGCAGGGGAAGCTCGGAGGAAGCAAAGCGGAGGGAGAGGTTTACAGGTGTTGCCATTTAGAACAGCAAACAACCGCATGGCAGCAACACCAGCAAGGGGGCAGCGAGGGAGGGGGGTATTCTACTCCGGGGTTAATTTATTGCTCTGTGTTTGTCAAACTGGTTAATATTGCTATAAATGAATAAAGATATCATTCCTGCTTCTTAGATTCATTCAGGACGGCTGGATCTATTCATAGGCTGGTGACCATTTTTATCCTAGATAGGGCTGCACAAGGTGGAATGTGTGTGTGTTTGCATTTAGAAATGTCAGTAGTAGCTAGCTGTAGCTAGTTTGCTTCCTTCAATGTAGATCAATTTTGACTCTTCCCAAACTTTTCCCCATACGATTAAGGGCATACAACCACCAACGCTATAATACAGTTCTTTAGTTTTGCTCCCACCCCCCAACCCCCATCCCACACCTCCTAACTTTGCATTCTCTTCAGCTGATTCCCTAGTAAAAATGCTTATTCTTTGGAAAGTGACTGCCTGAGGCAGGATTCATGGAAGCCCAAACAGAATGCATCCAAGCAGGGGTGATGTGCTTCTGTCAAGGGCCTCCGCTGGGCACCAGAACAGCTTGGTATTTAAAAGGAGAATCCATGGGATAGAGAAGGAAGGCCAAGTGAGGAGGCAAAATGAAATTGAAAGGCCCTTTACTGTGTGTGATAAGAAATAACACCCACCCACACCCACCAAAATTCGTAAACCTTTGCACGTGGCAATTTGTTGCCTGGTTCCTTATTAAAATGGAAATTATTTATGACAGGCTGGCCAGGCCTTGCCTATTATGCTCCATGGAGGGCTGATTCACCTAGGAGGAGAGGGCAATGAGATCCCCTCTTCAGTTTGGATTCCTGGTGGATGTCACCATTTTCCCCAGCTCTCTCTCTCTCTCTCTCTCTCTCTCTCTCTCTCTCTGTGTGTGTGTGTGTGTGTGTGTGTGTGTGTGTGTGTGTGTGGTGTCGTTACAATCGTGACTGACTCTTTGTGACCCCATGTCCATGGAGTTTTCTTGGAAGGAATATTGGAGTGGTTTGCCAGTTCCTACTCCAGGCACCTACAGAACCTGGTATTCCCTGGTGGTCTCCCATCCAAGTACTAACCAAGGCCGACCCTGCTTAGCTTCCGAAATCAGGTGAGATCAGATGTACTTAGGGCATCTAGGCAGCTGAACTGAAGCATCTTAGGTTCAGCTGAACAAACCATAGTACTGTATAGCAAAAAGAATTCCTTCAAAGAGAATCACTGCACCACTGATTATAGCCTATGGGTGCAGTGTATGACATAAAATCAGAAACTGAAAAAATTAATTATCTGGATTCCTGCAGGTCCCAGTTGTGTGACTTCCACTGCCCACGCTAGAAGACTGGGAGTTGCAGTCCAGATAAATGGCTCTTCTAGGTTTTGGCCCAACTACTTATAGAGAAAAGTGGTACAGTATAGTGCAGGCATGTCCAAACTTTGGCCCTCCAGATGTTTTGGACCGCAATTGCCATAGTCCTTTGTCATTGGCAACCTAAGCTTAGAATTCTGGGAGTTGTTTTCCAAAACATCAGGAGGGCCAAAGTTTGGACATGCCTGGTATAGTGGAACAGAGAGTGCTAGCAGGGTTAAAGTGCCACAGCTTTAGGAGGCACTCTGTTGTCACCTACCACCCCTCTAGGCTTCCATGTTCTCTATCAGTTTGACTGCAGCCTTCACAATAGGAGAGAAATTGATTTTCCTAGGAACAGTGTACAGATGCAAGCTCTCCCAACCATAAGGCAAGGGATTTGAGGGTGGTTTTGTCTTGACAGAACAATTAACAGCCATTAACTTTACAAATGACCTGCACCTCATTTATTGAAGCACACAGGTCCAGCTGTCTGTATTTCGCCCCTATAGCAGGGATAGCTGTGAAAACACCCACAATGAGCCCTTGCACTTCCTAATTTACACCACATCTCTGATTCAGGTTCCCATTAACTGGTTCAGCAGATGCATTAAAAATACAATGATAAAGGGGCAAGAAATTCCCTAATGATTCACTAAGTTCATAAAGAGGAGCGGGTGTATGCATGTGCATACTCATTCAGGAGTCTAATGAGAGGTGAGTGGCTTTGCTTTCTTCCATTCAGATGCATGGGAACAGAGATGTGCACAGGTTTTTCCCAGTCCTGCTGATACTGCTTCAGTTTGTAGCCTGACTGAATATTGACCCATAACTCTGCATGAAAGGACACTGATATACATCCTGTACACATCATGATTTTTTTAATCTGTTCCAAATGCATGCTCTTAAGTCGAACTACTCTTAAGTTGGGATACCTCTCTAAAAAATTGAAAAAATAAGTTAAATAATTAAAAAAAATGTAAGTCATGCAGACCATATCTAAAATTTGTAAGGCGGCAGTTAAAACGCCAATACTTTTCCACGCTTAAGTGGAATTGCTCTTAAGTCGAGCTGGTCTTAAGTCGGGGTACCACTGTGTATATGTATGTATGTATATATGGGAAAGGTGGGTTAAATAAGTAAATAAATAAATAAATACCGGTAAATAAATAAATAAATATTCCCTAGTGGCAAATAGGTGAAAGCAGAAGGCAGCCAAGAGTAGTGAAAGATAGTTACTCTCTGATAAGGCTGAAAAGCATTCTCTTTGCACTGTTATTTTTCTAGCAGGAGCCTATGCTACAGGTAAAGGCTCCAGAAATGCCTAGGCAAGAGCTGTATGAAGTGTGAAGGGCCTGATGCCAAGGCGAGCACGGGTGCGCCCGGAGGGAGGCGTGTGTTTCAAGGCGGTCCCCCAACAGCGCAGCCTCTGCGGTGCCACTACTACGAGGGCATCTTCCAGCCCAAACCGCAACCTCTGGAAATAAATTCCTCTCGCCTTCGCTCAGGCTTTTGGCTCCGGGACTCCGGGACAGGCGCTGGGGGCTCCCGCCAACTCCAATGGGGAGAGTCACGACGTGGCCGCGCAGGCGGGCCCGGAGCTTCCGTCACTCCCGGGGATGCGGGCGCTCAGAGATCCTGCTGCCTCCCTTAAAAAACGCCACTCTACAAACACGCACGCACACACGCGCGCACCCTCTCTCTCTCCGGCGGTCAACTGGCTGTCCCACTGATAATAAGGGAGGCGACGGCTCAGGCTGCTGGTGGATGCAGGCGGGGCAGCAGCGAGAGGCAAGAGGGCACGGCTTTCTTGGTATCGCCCCCCTCCACCGCACCCCGCTGCCGGGAAGGCTAGCTAGGAGGGATGCAGTTGGCCACGGCGGGGCTCCCGGGGTCCCTGAGCCCGGCTTCCTTGTCTGGCTGTTCTGCACTGCAAAACAAGTCTAGGGTGGGAACAGGGTGGGCCAAGTGCCCCACCCAGCAGCCAATGATTCCTCTGCCGCCCCTCTCCTCGCCCTCTCTTTTCCCCCAGAGAAGGTGAACAGACCACAGCCTCAGCACCAACAGGGGAAGCCAGTGGCCCTTGTAGCTGTCCCTGCTCAGCAAAGCCCAGCCCTCACATTAATCTTGGGCAACGCCCAGGAGGCAAAGGTGGGCATTAGCTGTGCTCCTCTCATTCCCTGCAGCCTCACCCAGAGGTAAGCAAGGGAACATTCAGAGAGAGAGTCCCAAAAGGACTCAATAATAATAATAATAATAATAATAATAATAATAATAATAATAATAATAATACCATCTCCCCGTAGCAAAGAACTGGTGGGATCAAAAGCCTGAAAAGGTGATTGAAAATGAGCCAAAATGTCACTGCCACTGTAAATTTCTTCAGGTGTCTTTTCTGTTAAGGAAAAGTAGTAAATCTCTAGCCTTTCTGGAAGCTTTGTTTTTAATATTATGTGACATTGCTGAGATTACCCAAATGTGGAGAGATGATTCTTCGCCTGCCCTAGAGGCTCCTCTCTTCATATGTTCTGGGCTCAAATGTGACATTAAAAGCAGCTATTGGGGATAAATCTTTGCTCCAATTTCCTCCCCCACTTTAAATGTCCTGAGTGATTCATAACTGCATCAGGAAAGCATTAGGTCGCCAAAAAGGATTTTGTTAGAATAATAACAAATCAGTCTATGGGATCTAGATAAATTAGTGGATTGAAGCAGTGGGTGAAAATTTGCTTTTGATACAAATAGATATGGAAGAAGAAGAGCTGTGGCAATGCCCTGGAAATGAAGCACCATACTTCTGTGGCTTACTGTACACTATTATCATAAAATCTGATGCTTCTTGAAAGTGGGGATGCAGATAGGAAGAGAAAAGTGAAGAGGGACAGATTGTGGAATGTAGTATGTGCAGTTTTCCACATTGGCTCGTGCATATTTGACCCCATCTTGAAATCCAGTTAGAACTTGTCTGGAGATAAATGTACTGTACTGTGTTCTAGTTTTATTATTTATTATTATCTTAAACATAATAGTTAATGTATTTCCTGCTAGCACTTCCGGAGCTGTGTACAGTAAAGAGATGAAAATGCCCTTTAAGAAAGTCTTAAGGTCAAAGGCAAACACACACACACCGCACTTGTGTGCTAGTCGTGTCCGTCGTCCGACTCTAGGGGCAGCACTTATCTCTGTTTCTAAGCCAAAGAGCCAGTGTTGTACATGTGTGTGGCCATGTGCCCAGCATGGCTGAATGAATTTTTGCATACAGAACACTCTTTACCTTCCCCTTTTTGAACTGCTAGGTTGGCAGCATCTGGGGTTTACAGCGGGTGATTCTAGTGCCAATCTTAGAAGTGTGTTTGTTTTTTAAGATTGTTTTTAAAACTTTGGGGTGACTAAGGAAAAAAAACTGTGCGGATGGTTGTTCCTACTGTCTGAAACATCATACCCAGTTTCGGACATCATCAGAATATCTCACACTGCCGTGCCCCTCCTATCCTTTTGGAGAATGAAACCACTGATCCCATGGGGGGGAAAGTCTGCTTGAATCCTTCTGCTGGGGAGGGGGATAGTAGAAGCCCCCAGCAGCAGAGGGGGAAAAACCTTCTGCCATGGGAGCAGAAAGGGCCAGCCTGATCTGAATTGGCCTTTGAGGCCAGTTAAAAGGTGGAAAAATGCAAATTCATTCATTTTGTACCTTGCAGCAAATTTTGCAGTGTGGGACTGTGTAGTCTCTCAGGTCCCCAACCCTGCCCTATCCACTCACGCTGGAAAATAAATCTAAAAGATGTAATAAATCAGTGGTGACAGATTTGGGTGGAAGAATATCATTGAAGAGCTGAAGCCCTTTGCCTTCTCGTGGAGGAAACGGGTTTGCAGGCGAGAGCTGTCAAGCACAGGGAACCATATGTTGTCTGGCAGCCTCCCAGAGCACCTGGTGATGACCTGAAACAGATTACAGCAGTGGTGTTCCTGTCACAAGCTCCAGGAGGGCTTTCCACAACCCAAAGGCAAAAAAAGGTCTTCCTCAGCAATCTGCCAGGGTCCTTATTCCGGTCCCAGCCCAAGAGGGACCCACAAGATGTGAGTCAGGCTGGATCAGGCCTCCTTGCTGAACTCAGCTTGGTCTCCACCCACAGCTGTGATTTCCAGTTCATGAAATTTCTCGGTGCAGCTCAGCAGGGCGTCGCTGTGTTTGGGAAACGCTGCCAGCTCTCTGAGAGAGAGACCAGGCCAGAAGGAAGAAGGAGGGAAGCTGGTGTATGCTGCTGAGGAGTGATGTCACTCAATGGCCCAGGCTGGGCTGGGCCGGGGAAAGACTGCATCCACTTTCATCCATGTCCTCCTCCTCCTCCTCTGGCAGAATGGGTGTTCACACCCAAGGGTATAGCCACGGCTTAAGTCGAGTTTGGAAAAATTAAACCATACCACCAGCACTTGGGGGGAAAGTCACTTTTGGAGTTTTGCCCACGAGTCGAACATGTTTGGTGTGTCTCTGTATCATCTCCAACCTTTGGAAGAACTTTGTGCCACAGATAAAAAGCTACATGATGGCAAACAAAATAAGCACCAATCCCTCCTTCCAAACATCTCTGGCCATTCAGGAAGAGAGCAAGCCTGTGCCCTTTGCAGCTGGTCTACATTGCTTCCATTTTGCCTGCCTACCTGTTTTTCAGACCACTTCATGCTAAACTGCTAAAGCCAATCCCAGCAAATTTAGGGCACAATGCATTCATTCGTGCATCTCCAAACTGCAAATTTAATTTGTGTGACAATAATTCCATCCTTCCAGGGACCCTGGGGTGGGGGTGGGGGGCGGAAGCTCATATCCAGTAGTAAATCACCACTAGAACAGGCCCATGGAATCAGTGGGGATTTGTCACACCTATGTCAGCTTCATCAATTCATTGGAGCTTTTCACAACATACTACGGGATTTCAGCTGTAAATTTGGGGAAGCAGGCAGGGGAGAAGGAGCATGCAGATGTCCTAGCAGGGCACCCCTGCAAATTACAGTTCCCAGAATTCCTCGGTGATAGTTTTACATGTTACAGTGGGGGAAATATATATATTGATAGTGCATTTTGCCTCTTTAGTGACACACAAAACTCTGGGCAGTTTACAGAATAAAACACTAAAACCCTCCAATCACAGCCCCATATAGTGCACCAATTCAAACACCATTCGTTTTTTCAAAAAGACCCACTTTTAAACGTTTCAAATATTAACAGCATTTGGGGAAACATATTTAAAGGTAGTGTTGCACAGTTCTGTTTTAGTTCATTTCCTAAATATCAGGAGAGAAAAGCACCTGGTTCACCTCAATTGGAAGCATATTCCACAGAACAGGGACAACCACACTATGAACAGATCAATTTTCTGGAGTTTCTGCACTGGTTTCAAGGGCAGTCCTACGCAAGGAACATTGCATTAGTCTGTTTTGGAGGTTGCCAATCTGTGAGCCACTGTTTTTAGGGGTCTCATATCCAGGTAGAGGCACAGCTTGGCAATCCGCCAAAGTGGATATAAGGCACTCCTGGTCATAGCCAATGCCTGAACCTTCATAGAGATTTTGGGGTTCAGGGGTAGCCCCAAGCCGCAGACCCAACCTTTCAGTGGGAATGCAACCCTACCAAGGTCTAGTCACTTTCCCCATAACCAGTCCAAGGATCCCCCTAACAGCAAGATCTCCACCTTCTCTGGATTCACTTTCAATTTATTGGCGCTCCTGGGTGCCAAGGAGTACTCAAGGACCTGAACAGCATCCTCTGCAGATTAAGGAACGGAGAGACAAAGCTGCATATCATCAGCTTAACAACAACAGCAAATTCTAAAAAATCTCTGAATTACTTCTTTGAGCAGTTTCATATAGATGTTAAAAACCCTTGGAGAGATAATTGACCCATTTGGGACCCCAAACGGTACCATCTGGGATTAATAAAGGAAGGACCAGAACCGGCAAAAGAACAGAGCCCCCAATCCCTAAATTTGATAGTTTTTTCTGAAAGGATAGCTTGGTCGACAGGATCAAAGGCAGCAGAAAAATCCAGGAGCACAGAGTTATATCCCCCCCCCCCGCTGTCAGCTTTCCTTAGGAGATTGTCATGCAGAGTGATCAGTGGTGTTTTCCTTCTGTTACCCAGCCTAAATCCCAAATGAAATGGGTCTAAACTACCAGTTGACTATCTGCAGCGGTAGACAAGCACTAGGTGGTATGTCTATGACCTGAGTTTCGGCCCCAATTGAATTTAGGAGGATTTTCATCCAAGTAGATGTGTTCAAGGTTGTGTTCCTCATCATTCAGTCGCTGCTGGACTCATAGTTCACATATTCAGAAAGTCACTGATAGAGTGAACCAGTTAAAGATGTTCCCTAATAATTGGATTTGAGTGTTACTATTCCTGATTATCCTGTTCTCCCTACTGGCAAAGAACCACAGGTCAGTTTGTGCATGGGCACCGTGCCATAAGTCATTTGTACATGACTTGTGTGCCACCATAGCTGATGGCAGACCACGGTTGGTGCTCTGTTGTTATCCTCCCTGTCTCTGCAAGATTAGGACCCCTGTGCCCAACTCTTCCTTGCTCCAAAGGAATACAGCAAGAAAACAATCTGCCAAATGGTACAGAAATAAGTTTATTCACATCTCCAGGGGAAAAAGTACCATTTCAAACTAAAAGTATCCCTTTGCTGAGTGAAAACATTTAATAGACACAGAGAAAAATAATAGTTCTTGCTTTTATTTATCAACAAATTGATTCTACAGGGTCTTTGGACCATTTTTCATTCACTTTACTCAACATGGACAAAAGACACGCACACAGTCTGCTGTCAGGTACCCTTTATGATTGCATTTGTAGATCGAAATCTATACATTCTCACAAATGACTAATCTGAGCTATATAGTAAGCCAGTTGCTAACTCCAGCATGCCAGGTAACAGGCAAGGATCAGATAACCATCTGCTCTGTCCTTTTCCTGTTCAATATGCTATCAAGCAAGGCAATTTATCAGACACAGAAGGAAGGTATCACTGTTTATTCCTTTTCCTCATTAACCCTCCCCATTGGGAATACAATCCCAAACAGTACACATT
Source organism: Phrynocephalus versicolor (assembly GCA_023846285.1). Taxonomy (NCBI): domain Eukaryota; kingdom Metazoa; phylum Chordata; class Lepidosauria; order Squamata; family Agamidae; genus Phrynocephalus; species Phrynocephalus versicolor. The sequence goes on along the minus strand of JAHTLZ010003468.1, from coordinate 18,433,672 downwards.
TATGCCCAATTTGTGCTCTAGGAATCGATATGCTATTTCTATTTCCAACTAGGCTGCAGCCACAAAATTAATCCCGGAATGGGAAATCAATGCTCATGTAACCCCACTGAGTCAAATAATGTACTGTAATTGGGATTAACAATGGGATATCAGTTAATGAGTTCATTGGGGTTCAGTCGAAGATAAGGTTATACAGGTATAAGGCTACAGCCTAAATTGGGAAGACAGACACCCTGCAATTTCTAACACAAATGATGTGAGGATTGTTGCTATGTGCTATTAGATTGCTCCTGGCTTATGGCAACCCCACTAATAAGCAAAGCCTAAAATATCATCTCCGCTGTCCTGCTCAGTTCTTGCAGACTTAAGTCTGTGGCTTCCTCAAGGGAGTGGATCCAACTCGTATTTGGTCTTCCTGTTTTCCTGCTTACTTCCACCTTTCTCAGGATTGTTATCCTTTCCAAAGACTCTTCTCATTTCTTCTCTACTGCCCAAAGCAGGACAGTCTGAGCTTCTACATTTTTTCCTCCAGAGATAATTCAGGGTTGAATTGGTCTAAGATCCACTTGTTCATCTTTCTGCCAGCCCAGGGCATCCTTAAAGCTCGTATACAGCACCACATTTAAAATGAATCCATTTCACACCCATACTTGGCACTGGAAATATGATTCCATAGATCAGGAGTGGGGAACCTTTGGTCCTCCAGCCTTTCATCACTGGCAATGTAGGCTCAGAATTCTGGGAGCTGCTGTCCAAAACATGGAGGGTCTTTTGTAGTTTTATTATGTGTTATTATATGTTTTATTTAGTTATTATTTTTCTTATTGTTTTCATTGTTATTACTGTTTGTATACCGTTTGTAAACTGCCTGGAGTTCTTCCGGAAGACGGGCGGCATATAAGTATTAAAATAAATAAATAAATAAAGGTTCCCCACCCCTGGCATAGATGATCTTGGCCTTAATCTCTACTAGTGACCAAATCAGGGGCTCATAATGTGCAGTGTCACTCTGGTTTCCCCTACCCCCTGTATGAATGTAAGGAATAGGATAACCCCAAGGCAGGATTTGAATTGCACTGGTAGTAGATCCATACTTGGGGCTTTTCTCATCATTTCCACATCAGGAAAAGTTCCATCTTTTAAATTTCTATATGTGAGGCTGCTACCAACCGCTCAAAAATAAATGCCATTTTAAATGAGGATTTTGTGGCATGCAACTGGTCACAAAATGTGCAGTATGTGGGGAACAGTGCTATTTGAAGATTGACAGATGTGCAGTTGGAAAAATTAGACCCATATTATGAATCTGAGACAAGGCACTGGAATGGACATTTACATGAGGTTGCAGAAATCTTTGCAGAGACTTTAAAAGCAATCACTTTTAGTGGGGCAAACAATGTTTGAAAGCTACCAGTTTGGGCAGCACAAATTTGATGGGGCATCTGGAAGAGATAACCTATGTACTTGAAATAAGGCAGATTCATAAATGGATAAAATGTAAGAATTGCCAGCTATAATGGAGACCTGGCACTGATAATGGTGTGACCAAGCAGCATAGATTTAAGAGTATTAGTACAGGTGGAAAAATTGCATTTTAGAAACCCTGTCCTGTGCAGAGGTTTCAATATCAAGTTAGCATTAAATTAGCTCTAGTTGTGAGATGAATATACATAAAGGATAAAAACAGAAAGGAAGTAATTAAGATGGAAGAATTTCATTGAGAAGAATAGTCTTACTGGGATCAGGCCAAGAGCCCACCTAGCATAGCATTTTCAGCCCCTACCAAGAGGATGATGTTTCTGTTGCACTGTTTCAGCATGCTCATAAGCAGAGTGCTAAAATGTCCTGAAAGTTTTGGCCTTCCCTTGTTATAATGTCTTTTGTTAACTTTGTTCAGCATAGTCAGTGGGGAAGGATTATGGGAGTCCAAAATGAATTGGAGGACCAGAATTGCCCAACCCTTTTTTACACAGAGGCCAATTTAGCTGTGATGGATAATAAACTCTGGCATACTCTTCAGTGGGGGACACTTGGTTTATCATTACAGTAGAACAGTTCTCAGCCCATGCAGTCCAGCTGAAGAAGGCCCAGCCCATTACCAAGGATTTTAAATTTACAAAAATCTTATGTTGCCAACTGGCAAACCACATATTCTGTTTCAACTTCCAATGACAACACAGTTGATGCAGAAACCAAAGAAATGGACTCCCACAGGGCACCATGATAGGCCCCTACACTATTTAACATATACACCAATGGCCAACCATTGCTGGAAACAGGTGTTTTCTATATGCTGATGATCTGGCAATTGCTGCACAGAGTGCAATAGGGTCTTTAAAGCCAATCCCAGTACAAAAGGTGCATTACCTAGGTGGCGTTCCTCCATCAAAATTTCACTGGAAAAGTACTCCACAAAAAGAGTGAGCCAAAATGATGTCCTCAGAAACATCCTTGTTATTTGGTCATCAACCACCAGATCCAAGACTGAAATCAAGGTATAATCCCCACCAATCTCTGTCCCTCCCGACAATCAGCCTCCACAGCCTGCCCTAAAACTATGGAAGGCGAGCAAGGAGATACTGGCTAGCTGGGTAGACCCACATAAATCTCCACTTGCCACTTGCCTGGCCAAGAATAACTCTGGCCCATATAGAAAGTGTTTAAAAGATTGTGTGTTGGGGTTAGAAGATCAAATGTAATAAAATGGGATCTCCCTATAGAAGACATATTGTGCAAATGTGGAGAACAGACCATCTCACATATGTTACAACGCATACCATGCCCTTCAGCATTCACAGAGGAAGATGTTATGTTGGCAAGAGGGAACACTGTTGATGCAGACCCGTATTGGGCAAATATCAAGGGTGGATTTTTTTTATCTTATTTCTTTTCTACACCTTTTTATACACAATCATTTTACAACTTATTTATATTCTGTTTAGTATTGTACATTTATCTATCAAGATTATTTTTGGTGCTTCTGATGCGAATAAATAGAATAGAATAAAATTTATTGTCATTGTATAAAATACGAGATTAAAAAGTGCCATCCAGTCAACTCATTCACATACCCCAGTATAAAAATCCAAGACATAAAATCTACCATCTAAGAACAAATATCCATACACATACTCCTACATTCACACGCAGAACATCACTTGTACTCATTTTAAAACTGACATAATACCAAACATACACACACAGCCCTACACTCTCTCACCTGACAGAATTCATACTCAATACAGAAAAACTACAATTTAAAAAAACAACCATGCACAAGCCCCCATACAATATACATGTTACACATTCAATACTGATATTACCGATCAACTTAGTTTTTAGCAGAATTTAGCATGGTTACTGCTATGGGTAAACACTGTTTCTGAATCTTTCTGTCCTTGTTTTAATAGATCTATACCTTCTGCCTGATGGTAACAGTAGAATCAGAGTGTCCAAGATGAGAAATGGCTCCTATAATATTATGTGCTTTCTTTAAGACTTTCTTAATTGGAGGGGGTGGGGGTAGCCTTCCAGTTATTTATAATTACCATTATAAGCTATGCTGGTTAAGGGGAGTTGCAATTTGAAATTTGAGCACCCCACGGTCTTTGGTCCAGGTTTAAACTTTACTGTCAACAAAAGAGCAGGAACGCATCCAGCTGCGTGGCTGTGGGTGTTTCCAGTGTGCTTCAACTAGTGCTGTTCTAATAAGTGTTTTTTTAAAAAAGAATACTGTAACTTGCAGTGGTTTTACTTGCGTCCGTTTTTGCAGTCATTTATGGGCAGCTTAGATTCCCTAGAGCCGGAAACGAAAAGTGGCACAGAAATGAAAATAAACGCCTACTCCGACATCGATACGACGACAAATCATTTACAGTATTATGAATCCGCGAGTTTAAATCTGTGTGTAAGCCTTTTTTTATTGCCCTGTTGCTAAGGCGCCGTAAATGGCGCTCGTGCCGGCTCCTTGCATCAATGCGGGGAGAAAAAAACCTGGCGAGTCAACTCCCCGTTAGGTTCAATTGATTCCAACGGGCCGACTCGGGTGCAAGCCCCTACCCCAGGATCTGAGCCCTCGGCACCCGAAGGGCAGCGGCGGTCCAAGTCCACCTCTCCCAGGGCATCCCTACTACCGCCGCGGGTCTGACACAACCCGCCGAGTGTGTGTGTGTGTGCTGTCCTCGTCCCCCCCCACCCCGCCGCGTTTATCAGCAAAGGAACGTCCCCTTCCAAACAAACAGTTCGTGTCAGGCGAAGCCCCCCCTTCGCCCGCCCCCGCCGCGACACGAGCCACGAAGTCTCTTCCCCGCCCCCCCCTTGCAAAAACATTGCTGCAGCCAGCCACGACCAAAGGAGATGCCGCCCATCGGGAGGGAGGGAGTCTCGCGATACTCCCGCCCCCACCCGGCTAGTCGGGGAAGGAAGGGGGGTGAGGAAGGGAGGAGCTCTCGCGAGAGCGTCGTGTCCACGGGCCTGCCGGATTGCTGCTGCAGCTTCTTCTTCCGGCTGGAAAGGAGAGAGAGAGGGGGGAGGGGACTTTGGAGTGCAGAGTCAGCTGGGCGGCAGGAGGCGGCGGCGGCGGCGGCGGCGGTGCGCGCGCGCAGAGGAGCAGGTGGGTGCCCGGGCCCCGTCTCGCCCCGCGGGGGTGGCCTAAGCGGAGGCAGCAGCGGCAGCAGCAGCAGCCGAAGGGCGGGAAGGCGGGGGGGGGGAGAGTGTGACCGAGGGAGGGAGCATGGCTGGCTAGCATTGGGGGAAGGGGGGGCAGAGAGAGAAGCAGGCCGGCAGGTGCTCCCGCCGACGTCAGTCGGCAATGAAAGGGCGAAGCATTGCGGCAGTGGTGCCGGGCCTCTGCCGAATTGGCGGGGGGTGGGGTGGGGTGGGGTGGGGTGCACGGATTACATTTAAGCCCACTGCCATTGCAATGCGGGTGGGTGTTGCGGGTGGCTCACAGGAGGAGGAGGAGGAAACGGGAAGGTTTCCTGTGCTCTGCCAACACGGGGTCGGGAGCTACGGGTTGTGTTGGATTATTTATGCGGGGGAGGGTTGCATTTAAAAAAAAACCAAAAAAGGGGCGATCTTGGCTGTCGACATGGTCGGCCAAAGAAGGGACCTGCTGCGGGTGCTGGTGCGGGGGGGGGAGACAACGACGGAGATCCAGCCCTCCAGCTCGAGCAACGGCGGGAGCGCTTTTGAAGGGAGCTTGGAAAAGGCCGGGGGGGGGGAGGGGGCAGCCGGCGGCGGCGCGCGGGCTCGTCCCCGCTTGCCCGGCGCGCGTGCTTGCCTGCCTGCCTGCCGCCTCTCACTGTGTGTGCGTGCGTGTGGGGGTGGCTGGTGGCGGTCAAGCAGGCAGGCTGGCTGGCTGGTGGCGTGGCGCTGCGCTGCGCCGAAGGGGGAAGGTGACCAGCGCCGGGCCGAGCGAAGCCCCTCGGTGACAGGTGGAGCCCCCGCGCCTTGCCGCCGGGAGGAGGAGGAGGAGTAAGAGGACGCTGGGCGGTGTTTGTGTGTGTGGGGGGGGAGCGGGCAATGTGCGTGCCTTGCACAGCGCGCGTGGGTGGCTCCGACGAGGACAGGCGTCGTGGGCTTGTGTGTGTGTGAGTTTGTGTGTGTGCGCGCTCGCGTCAACCGGGGTGAGAGGTGGGGGGTGTTAGAAGGAGTGTTTGGGTGTAGGATTCGAATTGGGAGCTCCGGCTCTGCCGCCTGCCCTGCCTTGGGAAAGGAATGCAGAGCAGAAGGGAGGCTGATACACCCACTTCCTCTGGCCTGGGAACTCTAAATAAATAAAGGGAAGAAGGTGATGCATCTGCTAAAGGTATGGCAGGAGTCAGGCCTATAAGCTGAAAGCCGCCTTGAAATGCTACAGAGCAATCTAGAGTAGCAGAGGGGATGGCTTCTTGGATGGGTTGGGGGTTGGGGGGCAGAAGCAGCACCCAATATGATAATTTAAAAAAAAAACAAGCTTTGAACTTTTCCTGCAGCTAAAAAGGCATGAACAGTGCACCCTGGGATTTCTGAAAGGGAAGTAGAGCCTACTTAATTGGACCAAGACTCTCTTCTGCTATCTTTATTGTGGGTGAAGTGGAGAGAACCAGGGCATCCACAACATCCTCTGGGAGATGCCTCATCATTTTGATTTTTGATTTTTAGGCCTTCTGGATGTGTCATTTGACTGAGCTCCTTTATGATAACAATAGCAGCCAACTCATAGGGTGAACACCAGGTTAGGGTGGAATAATGGATGCTGCTCTATGAGACTTGCCAGGCATGATTTATGTGCCAGGCAGTGCCCGGCACATGCCCCACTCGCCTCCCGCATGCTGTCTTTCAGTGTTGTTAAAAGCTGGTCTGTGTTGATGGAAAACCTCAGCCCCCTCTGCACAGACCATCAGTGTATCTGTGTGCTAGGACATTACTGTACGTCCAATTCAGGCATGGATCTTGTCTAGATTTCTTCTTTCACACCAAATGTAACTTTCATTATAGGGATGCAGGAGTTCAGATAATAAGAACGGAACAAGCAACATACCTGCATACAAAAATTCTGTACTCTTCCATGCTTGGTACTGTATATCCTCTATGGACAGCCACTTTGTTTGAGGTTCAGACACTTTATTTTCCATTTAACCAAATTACATGCCTGAACTATATGCCTGTTAAGACCCGCTGAGAGCTGTAGTGCCCATTCACAAACGAATAACACCCCAGTATAACAAAGCTGAATTAAATCAGTCTCCTTGTTCAATGCGCTCCTCTTTTTGACCTTGACTGGTCTCCTAAAAGGTTAAGGTGTGGCTCCTTCAGTTTTATCCTTGACTTTTATTGGACACCCTACGAGCAGCCTTGGTCTCTACCAGAGTTTGATTTCCTTCTGCAATCACCCAGTGAAGCAGAATTAGCGACACATATGCCCTTGTCCTCTTCAGCCAGCCTCCTTATTCGGGTTCCTAGGAATAAAAGAAGCATGACCTGTTTGTGGAGCAGTGTAACTGTGAAGCACAACTTGTCTGAACTCTCAGCAAGTTAATGGGTGATATCTTCTACTAGTGTTGCGTATGGCTGGTTCAGGAGGCGGTGGTGGGAACAACCATATCCCTCCGTGGGTTGGATTTTAGGGCCATGGGCCCGAGATTGCCGCCGCCTCTAATAAATTAAAACTGGTATACTGCCTGTATGGCCTGCAGCTATTCTGCATGGTTCACAACCCAGAAGTAAGTCAAACAAAATAATAGAAGGCAACACAATTATAAAATAAAATATAACTGTTCCAAACAGTATAAAATATATTCTACAATACCTAAGTGTAAAACACATTCTGAAATGACTAAACATCTGAGAAAGCCGTAACCAGTAGCATTATTGGCTGTTGGCTTTAAATTCCTTAGGCTCCGTGGATGACATGGTTTAGAAGGCCTGCCAGAATACTCAGTTACTTTTTGGGTGAAAACTTGTGGCATCCCCCAGCCAAGATGGCTGGCCGGGGAGGTGGGGGGGGTTGTTCAGGAAGTTTTAACCAAAAAAATAACATTTCCAAGTTATCTCCAGGGATTGTTTTTTTTAAAATCCTAATTAGTACTGAGATCAGTTTATTGGCCTCCCCCTTCCATCATCGATGGCCCATCTCAGTAGTCTTGCCACTGTATCACCAAGGGAAGAGGAATCTAGGCTTGTGTTGGCTTGTGTTCTGCAAGGATGTTGGTGAACCAGCCATTGCCCCCCCCCAAAAAAAGTTTCAGTTTCTCAGTTTCCTTTCTAATTTCTAGACCGCTGGTCAGCAACTGGTTCGGCCAGAGGGTCCTCACTTCATTAAGAGGTTCAGCCAGAGGGTTCCCTTTGATTAAGAGGATAGTTAACGAAATGGCTGCTGTCACTTTTCTGTTGTAGTCTTCTTGCCAGCCACTCCTGTTGTCACAGTTCTTATTTCTTGTTACCATTGCCCACTAGAGCCTTTTAGATGGTCAACTAGGAGACTTCGCTGTCGCCCAGATGCCCCAACTCCATTGTGCCATCTTGTCTCCACATTCTCATTTCTAAGCTGTAAGGTCCTGATGTTGTTAAAATATTTTTGAGCAAGGTAGGACTGCTGGTGGTGGTGGGGTATTAGATATGAACAGAAAACTAAAATGAGGATACTGTATATGTGCTTATCTGAACCTTCAAGAACCTGGGATGTCCGTGTGATGTGATACTTCAAAGTAGTAGAGACAATTGTTTTTCTCCCAGTTCTTTTTTAAATGCTCCATGGCTTAATATTTGAGTTTGATCTTTATCTTTACAAGGCTGTCTGTCTTATAGAAGTACTTTTATTTGGAAATGTTCTGATGCTCTGTGTTAATTCGCATTAGGCACGGTGTTGTTTACTTTTGGTTTAAACAGCTGTCCCTTACTTCCAATTAACAGACCTTTTTATGTGACACATTTTTAGTGTTAGTCACTTGGGGAGGGATTGGAACTGTCTCTTCGGCTGTTATATTAATATCCACTTAATAGGTGACTAATGACTTTTATGAAGCCTTACATTTTTAGAAATAGGAGACGTTCCACATGACATTGCTGGCAGTTCACGTTCGTGGCACTTGTGAAACTTCAATTCCCTTAAGCTCCTTTAAGACAAGGACAGAGATCCTGTTGGACCACAGCTCCCACTTTCCCCGACCACTGGCTCTGTCAGCCCAGTCAGATGACGGTCTCTGCCGTAGAGCCTTTGTGGCAAATATTTAGGTGAAAATAGTTCTCTATGGTGATGGAAGGGAAGGTAGGAAAACAGTGATGCTTCAAAAGAACCCTTTGTCACGCTGTGGCAGGTAAGCACTGCCTCTAGGTGTTCAGCCTGGGAAAACTTGATGAACTGGAAAAGAGAGTTTCTGTATTGTTCAGTCTGTTTTACTGTAACCAATGAAAAACAGAATCATGTGGGCGGACATGACGGTGTGAAAATCTTGCAGGCTAATAATTTCTGTGGCTTTTATTTTCGAGGCTGGCTTGATTTCCAGTAGGTGTGCCTTTCAGTGAAGGAGAATCATCTGCTTGAAAGAGATTATTTCACTGCAGAAGGTTTCCATGGGGCTCTTAAATTCACACATCAAGTGAGCCATTGCAGGCACTCTCTGATGAAGAGAATGTTCATATTCCTGTCCCATGTATCAGTTCAAGTACAGTATTCAAGAGTGGCCTGTGACTGGATGTGTAAACCCAACTTGTGAGACGAGGAAGTTTTTTAAAAGGAGACTTAGTGAGAGGAAGGCATATTTCATCACATTTTCCATGTTTAATAGATTTATGTCCCACCTGCCTTCTGTGAATGGCAAGCAGACCAGGTTACAAAAATAAGACATGTATATATAACAAAATTAAAACACCATTTTAAAAACACAGCAGTAGAAGGAGACATCAGTGGTTCTGTAGTTAAAGATGTTATGTTGCATGCAAAATCATTTGCTGTAGGACTGCCTGAGCGAGAGAGACTTTTGTATGGAGCACAGTAGGTAGGTAGGTAGGTGGGTATGGTGTGCGTGGATGTGTTTGCATATTTATTTCTGGAGCCAATGTAGCTTTTCTAGAGAAGGAGTTCAGAAGTGGAGAGGAAGGGGAATTTTTGGGCCCTCTAGATTTTGTTGGATTGCTTGCAGGGAAGCACGTCAGTTCTCAGGGATGCTTAGACCTACACTTGGCAGTATCTGGAGGGCTGCAAGTTCTTAAGTCAGCACCAAAAAATTATTTCTGCCATTGCCACTAGGTGAGTATTTGTTTTAGACGCCAGAAGCATGCTAGGAGAGAAGGGCTCATTTCTTCCAGTTCCTCATGACCCTTTCCACTTTCCTAGGACTTGTCCTTTGACATCAGCTGGACAGAAGAAACCCGGTCCTGCGCTGTTGAACTCGCCACCATGGGGAACATTTTTGGCAATTTGCTGAAGAGCCTGATTGGCAAGAAGGAGATGCGCATCCTGATGGTGGGGCTGGATGCAGCTGGGAAGACCACCATCCTCTACAAACTCAAGCTGGGCGAGATAGTCACCACCATCCCCACTATTGGTATGATCTCCAGCTTTCAACATGGGGCAGTGTGTGTTCTGTCCCTATCTTTTCAAAAGTAGGGAGTGGAGACATGATGGTTGCATGATGGAATTGGTCTCATGATGGCGGTCACTTCCAAGTCTGCAATAGAAGCAGGTGCCTTGTTTCCTCACAGACAATTTTTATGCCCTGCCTTCCTTTACTTCACTTGACATTTGATTCCCATTCTTAGGAAACTAGGTGGTGGTGGGTGACCTGCTCTAGTATTAAAGCAGTTGTCTCTCTGTGTCTCTGCCTTCCTGCCTTCCTGTCTACTTATAGTGATCCCCGCCTATCGCTGGGGTTAGGGACCTGACCTGACCCGCGATAATTGAAAATCCGCGATATGCGGATGCAGGTCGAGTCAGGCCTGGGGGGGGGCTAGCCGGGGGCTCTTGTACTTACCCCCAGCCTGGCCCTACCCCGAACGGACCTGTGAGAGCCTTCACAAGCCTTCTAGAGGCCCCAAAAGGACCTCCCTGTGAACCAGAAATCATTTCTGAGGCCTCCGACAGGCCTAGAAAGGCTTTCGGAAGCCTCAGAAATGATTTTCAGCGATCCAGAAGTCACTTCTGGTTCGTAGGGAGGCCCTTTTGGGGCCTCCAGAAGGCCCAGGAAGGCCCTCACAGGCCTATTTGGGGCAGCTCCAGTACTGGGGTAAGTATGGGAGGCTTGGAACAGGGCTTTCCCCCCTTACCCTAGGGGACCTTTTTCATATACTGCAGTCCCGCGATGTAGCGAGACAGCAATATATGAACCGTGTAAGGACGGGGGACCACTATATTGTTCTTTTCTTACCTTGACAAGGGTGCTCAGCATGCTGAATTAAGTCTAATTTGCAGAACTGGGAGCTGTTTCTGATGAAAGTGAAACTGAAACACACACAGTGGGCATGCCACACCCTATGCCGCCCATGGTGCCAGGGCACTTGTTTGTGCTTGATTTATTACCGGCATCTTAAGATTCATCTCTAGCTTTGGGAGGGGGTTGTATGGGGGGGGCAGGGTCTTCCCAGGAGCCAGTGTCATTGTCCGGGTTAGGAGAGGTGGCAGATGATCAACTGAGGTGGCTCTTGCTTTAGCTGTCCCAGCAAATCCTGTCCCAAAGCTCTTGGGAGCCCATTTTGGGAATACCTTGCCAGTTCATACCCAGTGCTCTGTCAGGCCTCCCACTGCCAGGGAAGAGCACAAGTAGGAGACAGAGGGAGCCATCTTTGCCTGCAGTTTGCCTCCCAGTGTCAGCCACTTAAGGATACACTGCTTTTCAACAGGGAAGTTCCATTCCAGCCATAAGAGCTGCTTGCCTTCTAGATATATGAATTACCATAAGACTGGTAGATTGTTTTTGCCTTTTAAAGACAAAGGCAAGTGAAATTTTCTGGTGCAGAAGAAGGCTTGGAAACTTAGCCATACCCTGAGCTAAAGGCTCAAATTCCATTAGCAGAAAACCAGGACTCCAAAGGTGTTAATGTGTTTAGTTGGCTTAGCACCCCTTGCTATGTGGTCTCCATGTGTCAGGAATGCTTGCAGGGGAATCGTATTAACAGGAGCTGTTTGTTTCACAGGAGTCCTTCAAGGATTGCATCTCTGGGCTTCTATCCAGTTGTCCTGGATGGGACGATTGACTGAGAATACTGGTTGTTTCTATGGGCTGTCAGGTGGCTTTGGGATTTAACTCTATGAATTGAGTGGCCTCCAGAAGGCCCTAGCATGGATAGCTGTGTTCAGGTCTTGCAGATGAAGACATTGGCTTCCTTTATTGAGTCAATCTATCTCATGTCAGCTGTTCCTCTTTCCCTAATGCGTTCCTCTTTACTAACATGATTGTCTTGTCTTGTTCAGTTGTGACATGTCCAAAGTACAGTATATCAGATAAATTTTAAATTCCAGGGAGCATTCAGGCTCAATTTCATCTAGAACCTATATACCAGGGGTGCCCAAACTTTTTGCAAGGAGGGCCAGATTTGCTGAGGTGAAAATGTGCGGAGGCCAACCATTCAGCCTGAAGGGAGGAGAAAGGGCATGGTCCGTGCGCATCTGCAATAGCCGCAAATGCTCCGGTTTCAGGGCACCCAAGGGCCCCGCGGCTGTTGCACGGCCCGGGAATCAGCCCACGTGCACCCAAGACGCACCACTGCTCACATATGCTGCCCTCCCTCGCTAGGAGATGGGGAAGACACTGCAGCAATGGAGCCATGAGCGGGTAAGCAGGGCGGGTGGCTTAGGGGATGGACGGAGGCAGGGAGGGCACGCAAACCTTAAAACTGCAACCTAACTTCTCTAGCTAGCACAGGAAAGGGCCAGCTGGCGCGGATGAGTGACAGGCTGAGCCGGCAGGGAGAAGGGGCTGAGGGCCACTCAGAATTTTAAATCAGGCCACATTTAGCCCCCGGGCCGGACATTGGACATGCCTGCTATATACTGTATCTGTTTTTCTGGTAGTCCATGGTATCTTTAAATCTCTTCCTGCAGTACTACATTTTGAATTAAAGTGATATTTTCCCTATCAGCATTTTTAATTGCCCAGCTTTCCTGTACTTACATAGGAATACCATAATGTGGAAGATGTTGGTCATTGTCTCCAGCAGTACATCCTTACACCTGATTCCCCCCACCCCACCTCCAGTGCTTTCCTATCTGCTCTTCCAAGCCCTAGTCTTCTTTAGGTTTCTTGGAATTTTGCTTGAGGCCAGAATTGAAGTAAAAATAATTTTTACCAATATCAGTTTTTTACCATTGTCATCGTAAAAGCTGTGTAACACTTCTGTTCTTCTTTGTTTGTGTTCAGTTGTAATCCTGTTCTGTACTTTGTTCTTCTACCATCATCAGTAGTTGTTTCGTGGTGCTTTCTGCTAGAAATATAATGCCATCTGTATATGTTAAATTATTGATGTCTCTTCTACCAGTTGTCATCTGAATCTCATTCAGCTTTTCATATGGTAATTCTGCATATAAATTGAACCAGGCAGGTAGGTAAAATGTACATTTTTGTAATGTCTTTGTCACTGAGAAATCATTTTGATTCTTCATCATTGGTTCTCTTAGCAGTAGCCTGTTGAACAGATTACAGATTATACACCAGGACAGTCAAAATTTGTGGCACAACCTTTTCTTTCAGAATTATCTGTAGCTTTTCATGATTCATAGAGTCAGAGGTTCTACCATAATCTATAAAGTGCAGGCAGATCAAACCAAAGTTTTTGGTTTACTTTTGATAATAATTGTATGGTGTCACGTTGATCCTGATTTATAACAACTCTTCCAAGGGTTTTCAAGATATCAATTCAAGTACTCAGAAGTGGTTTGCCATTCCCTTCTTCTGGAGATGGTCTGGGGCTGTGTGGTTTGCCCAATGCCACATATACTGGCTGTCGTCCTAGGACACAACTGTTTTGAGTGCAGCTTTCATTTCACTTTCTAATATTGCTTCTTCATCAAAGTGCTGCTCTTTGAAGAAATTTACCATCTTTGCTGTTCTGCTGTATAGTTTTTCAATGCTTATACCTTGGTGCTTGATTGTCCTGCTCCGTAACTTGTATTGTGAATAAGAAGCGACTGCTAGGGCAAGATATGTAAAGATGGAATGGTTTTCTTTAAGCAAAGCTGACAGACAAAGGTGCATTTTTATTCCCTTAACTGTTCAGTATCTACATAGAACATGTACAGAAAGCTTAACTGGATTCAGTTGATAGTGGAAGGAACATCAGTAATTTAAGATATGCAAGTGACACAATTTTACTGACAGAGAGCAACAATGATTTTAAAAAACTTTCAGGGCAATCAGAAGAATATAATTTCAGAGTAGGATTGTAGTTGAACATTAGGACAAAAATACAGCTTTAGCTTTGATAAATGAAGAGCTTGAAATAGTAAGAGTGTTTCTGTATCTTGGTTTAATCATCAGTCCAAATGGAGATGGCAGTCAATAAATCAGATTAGGAAGGGCAAGAGTGAAGAAACTAAAAAAAATCAAGTGTAAGGATGTCTCACTGGAGACCAAGGCCAAGGTCATCAGCTATTTGCTATCACTACAATGGGTTGCAAGCTGCACTGTTAAGAAAGCTTACAGAGGGAAAAATGTATTTGTTTGAAATGAGGTCCTGGATGAATGTTTTGTGAATACCCTGGACTGCCCGAAAGATGAACAAATGGGGCCTAGATCAAATCAAGGCTGAGCTTCTCCCTGGAGGAACAAATGTTGAAGCTGAAGCTGTCCTCCTTTGGGCACATCCCGAGAAGGCAGGATTCTCTGGTAGGGGTGGGTAGGAAATAAGGTGGGAAAGGTAGAAGGCAATAGGAAAAGAGTACAAGCAAATGTGAGATGGAATGACTTCCTAAAGGAAGCCACAGGCTTGCAATTACAAAATCTGATCAGGGTTGTTGAGGGCGGGATATTTTGGAAAGCACTCATTCATCGGCTGACCTAAAGTCAACGGCAGCTTGGTGGCGCGTGACAATAAGTTTTTCAATACAGTATATTGTTTTCATCTTCCTGGTCACCTGATAATAGTCCTCTGTTGACCTTTCATCATTCATTCCTAATCTTGATTCAAATTTCTCTTCTTGTTCTTGCATCTTGAGGAAGAGGACTCTTGGTCCGTCGTCCCCCCCCCCCCCCGTCCACCATTTTTATCGTTCCATTTTTTGATCTTGATTATTATCATAGATTTGTTGCCCATATGCAACTTGGTAAAATAGTTCCATTTAGGATTCTGACCCTAAATAGTTACATTTAGCATTCTGTCACTTTTTAATTTTGCTTTTTATCTAATTTTAAAAAAATTAAGAAAATTATAGGAATAAACTTGTTGCCTTCTTCTCTGATAACATCACTGCTTTCAGTCCATAGTCCTTCTGGTTCACAGTCTGTTGAACTTAGTAATGCAAATCTGTTCTTTACATAATCTTTAAAGTCTTCAAGAATGCTATTTGTGTCATAGTTTGGCATTGGGATTCAGTGGTCTTAACTATGTTTTATTGTAATTTTTCATATTAACAGTTCATGGTGTACACCACAGTACACTCCTAATCTCTCCCCCACCCCCAAGAAAACAGAGGTTCTTTACCTTGTTTCATTTCTCTGTTGGCTGTCTGATAAAATCCATGTATACAGTCATCTGTTAGGTTGCCTGAAAGATGACTCTGAAATCATCCAATTGTTGGCTTTGTAGAATTCTGTGAATCATTTTCTTGATTCATTTCTGATCTCCAAGCAAAGTACTGCAATCGTGTTGGGTTCTGCTTTATTTCCCACTTTTTCATTCTAGCCTCCATCAGTGCATTGGGTCTGTGATCACTTTCCTCCTGGATACTTCCATAAAAGCTTTTGACTTCTGTAGTTAGAGCATAACTTCATGGAGCATGAATAGTGATTATGCTGATAGGATTTTTGAGAAGTCTGAGATTATTCAGTGAGATTTCTTTATTACAGCCCCCAACTGCTTGCATTATGCCTTGCCTCACAATTAGACCCACATCTCCTAACTTTTTTTCCAGTAAAACAGTTTGTTTAACTTTGTTATCATCTGATTGGAAATGTTCTGTTCCATGTCCGCTTGAGTTCACTTCCACCAAGTATTAAAATATTGGAATGTTCTTGACGCAGTGCTTAAAATGGCTGTACTGCAGCTATAACTGCTCACGCCCTGGGGTTCCATCTCAGTTAGACGGCTCATGGTTGACTCAGCCTTCTATCCTTCCAAGGTTGGTAAAATGATTCCCCAGCTTGCCGGGGAGGAGGGGGGATGTGTAGCCTGCATAAATGAATTGTAAACCAGCCAGAGAGTGTTTTAAGCACTATGGGGCAGTATAGAAGCAGAACACTTTGCTTTTGCATTTGCTTTTATTTATTCTTTTATGTTTTCAAGCTTATCTGGATTCATGTTTCCCATATAACTCATTTTCCTGTTAAAGCAACACCCCCGTATCTCCTGATTCACCGTCTGCAGAGTCAGTTATTCGTGGTTGGCGATAAACTGGTGTGTGCTGGGGGTGAAAGCTGCGCCGCGCAGCCCGGTGCTCTTGTCCCCAGAACCCCCACCAACCCCTTCCGCTGGGCAGCATGGTGGACCGGGTGTTGCAAAGGTGCGCTGCTGCACCATCCGGTCTACCACGGGGGTGGGGGTGGGGGAGTGCACCTGCCCATTTAAGCTTCCTGGGCAGCAGACCAGGCGATGCAGCAGTGTGCCTTTGTGACAACCTGTCCACCACTCTGCCCAGTGGCAGGGGGTTTGGCTTGCTGGGGGGGTGAAAGCTTTTACCCCTGACACCCCCACCAGTCCTGCTAGGCAGTGCAGCGGACCAGGTACTGCACCACCTGCTCTGTCACCTGGGAAGCTCAAATGGCCGGAGACACCCCTGGCTGTTCAAGCTTCCCAGGGAGCGGATCAGGCAGTGCAGCTGTGTACCTTTGCACCGCCCAATCCTCCGTGCTTCCCAGCAGAAGGAGATGGTGGGGTGTCCGAGGCAAAAGTTTTCACCCCCAGCACCCCATCATCGCCGTCACCACCATAACTCTCAGATAAGACTGTTTGCTCTTATCCACTGATTTTGTTATCCGTGGGGTGGCCTGGAACCAATCCCCCCTACTGTATATGTACTGTGGAATACTGAACTTTCTTTTTGCCCCAGCAGATCATTCCTTGTGGCTGTAATCAGGTTGTTTCAGCAGTAGCAGCAGCACTCTTTATATTGATCCTTAGCTGTTCCCCCATAGCTGAGTCCATTCTGACTTCAGAGTCTCATCTCCCAGCACTGTATCCTGCTTGACTGTGGATTGTTTCATTATAGAGGTTTTTGAGATATAAAATATTTAGCAGTGGCTGATTGCCTTTTTCTACCCACACGGTGGATTTGCTTTTAATCAAGTCAATTTAAATCATGATTTAAGTCACAATTTAAATCAGTGCTAACACAAATTAGTTTGAGTGTTCCTGGTGTTGCCTATGAAAGATTCTCTGCCCCATCCCCCCATGACCCCCTTGGAACTGCCAGTTCTGTTTTGCTAATGCAACCCTTATTTCCTGAAGATGATGGATGCATGCTAGTTGGTGTCTCAGCTCTCACTGTTCCACCTTGGGATGACTCTTCTTCATGATTAGACTCATAACAAAGGTAGCATCTTGACGGTAATTTTTCTTTGCTGTCTTGACACACTCAAAAAAAAAACCCTTTCTGCTTTAAGGTGCCCATCCCAAGAGAAGGGTTAAGAATGATGTGCTTTTTAAAAGTACAGGTAGGGTCTTACTTGGAAGGCAGGGAATTTGGTCAGTGCAGGTTTAAACTGGTCCTACGTGACAAATTCTGCTGCGAGTACTTTTTTGCCCTTGGACACAGAAGCTAAGGAATGAAATCACAGTTGCCAGCAAAAGAACGTCCCATTTGAATCTGATGCTGGAAGCTCCCCAGATTGCATCCGCAGGCAAAACAGGCCTGCCAGCTATGCCTTAGGCTTACCATGACGGCAGTCATAGGTGGTGCTAAAGTCAATATATTGCATTCTCCTTGAGTGGTGTAAACTGGCTATGACCCCGTGAGATACCTAGCACTGGTTCCTGAGCTTTATTATGAATGATGATGAACTACAGAGCTGGAAGGGACCCTATGAATCATGGAGTCCAGCCCCTGTCAAGGAGGCTCAGTGGGGTATCAAACTCCCAACCTCTGGTTCTGGAGCCAGAGACCAAAGCCACTGAGCTATCCAGCAGTTTCTCTGTGGCCTCCAGGAAGGGATGAGTTCAAGGCTACACAGCACTAACTCCTGACCTTGTTCCTCTCTTTCAGGGTTCAATGTGGAGACGGTTGAGTACAAGAACATTAGCTTCACTGTGTGGGATGTTGGTGGCCAGGACAAGATACGACCCCTGTGGCGGCACTATTTCCAAAACACTCAGGGTATGAGGAGTGTGTGTGTGTGTGTGTGTGTGAGAGAGAGAGAGAGAGAGAGAGAGAGACTATGTGTTTGTGCATTTGTTCTGAGACTGGAGATTTGCAGAATGTCTTTTGCTCTCTTTTCTATCCCTTAAATGCTCACTGTTTTCAGGACTTAACATGCATGTTGGTTTACCTTGAAGCAACATCTACTTTTGTATCACTGTAGTTTTTTTCAAAGGCAAAGCAAGAGAGTTCTGGTATGACCTTTGCTTTTTGCATTTAATCATAAATAGTCAGTTCAAACAGTTGCAGGGTATTGGTCTCGGGTGTGTGGATCACTTGGTTACTTAAGCATAGAACAACGATCAGGTAGATGTTCAATTGGTTATATAGAATCATACTTGGAGAGCATGATCAGTAGTTCTTTCTCGCACTGGAAGGAGGTAACATTTGGGGTACCCCAAGGCTCAGTCCTGGGTCCTGTGCTCTCAACATTTTTATTAATGACTTGGAATGAGGGCATGCAGGGAGTTCTTATCAAATTTGCAAATGGGATAAAATGGGTGAAATAACAAGTATCGTAGAAGACATAAACAGAATACAAAGTACTGTACCTTGATAGACTGGAGCTCTGTGCTGAAAACAACAGAATGAAATCCCCCCCACCATGTTTTATTATTTGTGATACAGACAAATTGGGGAAAGGGTATAGGGAAACATAAACAAGGGGGGAACAAAATACAGAGAGGTGTGAGTTGGTAGTCACCTATATCTAATTGCCACTAGTTTAAATATTTCTACACATCTAAACTGACTCATGTTTATCATGAAGTATGTACAATAATGCTTTTTCTTAGTTCTCTAGCTTTTGTTATTATTTTCTCTCTTCTTCATCCATACATAGTATTTTTCACAGACTTTATGGTGATTATTCTTCCTGGGAACATCTAAGCATTCTGATAATTTATCCATCTCTATTGTTTCTAAAATTTTAAACATTAATTCCTGTTCAGATGGTATTCCAGGTTCCTTCCAGTATCTGGCAAAGACTAATCTTGCTGCGGTTATCATATGAATAGCCACATATGTTTTTTCCTTGTTCTAGTGATTCAGGCAACATATTCAATAAGAAAATCTCTGGTTTAAATTCAAGACTTATATCTAGAACACCTTCAGAATGAAATTTAACGGGTAAATACAGCATTCCACACCTAAAGAAATCAATTGCACACTTTTCACAATTGGGGTGAGGGCTACTTGGCTCAGTAATACTACGTGCAAGGTGAATCCTGGAATTGTTGCATATCACAAGCTGAAAAACAGCTATTTTAGGCTGCATTAACAGAAGTACAGCTGTATGAGCAAAGACTTGGGGGGGAAATGGGCATGTTTAGCCTCAGAAAAGAAATTTTGAAGCTTGGAAAAAAACCCTGTTCATTTCTTTTTGGGGGAAATGGAAATTTTCAGAAAATTTTCAGAAAAATGGGGGGAGGGCGGTTGCTACATTAGCACTCCTCACCCCCACCCCTTTACAGCTTGAAAATCATTCTGTTACTTTAGGAACGTAAAATATGACTATGGACAATTTGACTTGGCATAAAATTATCACAACCAGCATATTAAAATACAGTGTATCCAAACAATTATTACAAACAGAATTTACTTTTAAAATAACATCTATTTGTAATTGTTAAGTAACAAATGGAGTAACAATCTCTTGAACTGTTTACTAGGTTATGTAGAACAAAAAGCCCTCTACAAATCAATGTTTAAAAATACAGAATTAATGATTCATATTTCCTCTCCACAGTATTAAATAAAAAAAATTAAAAATCTCAATCTGGTAAAAAGAATTGAAGAGGGGGGAAATTTTGTTACTTTGTATTTTCTTCCAGTGGTTTGAGGCTTAGTGAAGAGGACAGAACAGAACCAAACATACCCACCCACATGCAAAAACAAAAGTGAAACCTTTTTTTTCTTGTGACAATAGCACCTCCTCCTAAAGGAAGAAATGCATCTTGTTCTTCCATTAGAGAGTTCATTTTGTAATCTAAAACTTGCTTGTCCTCAGTGCACAGAAATTAGAATAATCTGATGCTATGCATACTTTTTAGAAATGATGTGGAAAAGATTAGAACACCCTGTCTTAAAATATTTTATTCATCATGTTCAAATAAAACATTCAATCATTTTTTTTCTTTTTTCAATTTTTCCAATTTTTCAGAAAAACACCCAAAAGGCTTCAGGAAAAAAATGGATCCCCCCCCCCACAAAAAAAAAAACCACCCCAGTTTTTTCCTGAATTTTTCTGGGTTATTTTCCAGGCCTTCATATCTCTATTATAGTACTGTCTTGTTTACAGTCAGGTATGGTGTTGAACAGTGGAGGGGAGTTGAAATTGGATGTATCTTTATTCAGTTGCCCCTTCAGTTCGAAAACCAGGCCAGTCCACCTGATAGTATTTTGCAGAATGAGGAAGCAAAGAAGACACATCCCTTGCTGTCATCCAAAATCTTCTCATGGCTCATAAATGCTGCAAATAAGGCGGCCCAGCTGTAGAACCTTATTTCCCACCATACTGCTTTTGTCCCCAATGGACTGCTCTTTGCCAAAAGAGCTGTGAATATCCAGTGTGAAACTCCCCCACTTCCCTTGGAAAACATGGGTGGTTGGAAGAGACATACCAGTTCCTGGTCTAGCCACTTCTGAGTTGCTTGACAGGCAAAATGTAACTTCCCCAACTTTGCTGAGAAGAGGCCTGTCTTTAAAAGGAACAGCCCCTGCTGGCTTCCTCCGTTCTAGGGTTGTTTTGATGCTCTCTCTCTTTTTCCAGGTCTGATCTTTGTGGTGGACAGCAACGACCGGGAGCGAGTCAACGAGGCGCGTGAGGAGTTAATGCGGATGCTGGCGGAAGATGAGCTGCGCGATGCTGTTCTCCTCGTCTTTGCTAATAAGCAGGTTCGTCCAGAGTCTGAGCATGAGCCCAGGCAGGGAGCGGTAGTGGCCAAACAAGGTGCTCGAGCTAGTGGTGGTGTGTGAGCTGCTTTGGAGGGCCTCCGGTGAGGACCTACATCAGGAAGGAGGTATTTCTGGAAGAGAAACTCAGTAGTACTTTTGTCAGCTCTCAGCTTGGATTTGACTGTGGCAAGAGCCCACGAGATGTGTTAACTAGTGATGGACACCTATCACGGTTCAGGATGTCAGTGCAGTTCAGTGGATTGGGCCAAACAGACATTGAACAGTCAAGTTTTCTTCAGAACTAGATCATCCATTGTGTTAAACAGGTTCTAAAGTGTGTGGGGGGGGTAGGTCCCACACTGTGAATTAATTAGTGGACACCACTTAACTAGGATAACACTTCTGTGCTATGATTATATAAAGCAAAGTGTTCTGCTTATATAGCATCCCATGGTGCTTAAAACACACTCTGGGCAGTTGACAATGTATGCTACACATTTCCCCCTCCAGCGAGCTGGGAAATCATTATACTGCCCTCAGAAGGATAGAAGGCTGAGCAGGGCTGGCGCTTCCATTAAGGCGAAATAGGCAGTTGCCTAGGGCGCCAAAATAGAGAGAGGGTGCTAGCCAGCCAGCCGCCCCCCCACCTGGCGCTGGCCACCGCCGTCCGTCCCCCCATCACCCGTCGCCGTCCGCCCATCGCTGCCTGTCGCCGTCCGCCCGCCGCCCCCACGCCCATTGCCGCCCACCCCCCATGCCCATTGCTGTCCGCCCGTGCCCGTGCCCCCTGCCACCCCCCACCATCCGTTACCCCCCCGCCCCCCTGATCGGCCACACAGGAACACCAGCCCCCGGGCCGGCCGCCGCCCGCCCCACCCTCGGCCCCTTGCCTAGGGCGCAAAAAAACCTAGCACCGGCCCTGAGGCTGTCAGCCATGAGCCGGCTACCTGTGAGAACAAATATAGCTGCAGTACAGCAGTTTGGCCACTGTGCCACAAAGCTCTTATATGGAGGAAATAGCTCAGTAATGCATTTTTGGCTGCGTGTTTCTGTACTCATAATCCCTAATATTAGTGAGTAATCCCTGCTTCTCACCAACTATGATGCATTGATATGTCCCATTATTTTATTAAGCACTTTGGCAGGGCTTAATAACCAAATATAAGTTTTGCATTCCTCAGCTCAGGGGTGTAGTTTTCTTTTCCATGCATGCATTCAGACCATGTTTTCACCTTGAGGTGCTTAGCATGTGGTGGATCAGACATAGAACATTGCTGGCTGTGGAGTACAAGCACACGTCTGCTCCCCATAAAAGTAGAGAAGCAATATTTAAACACACACCTTCTCTCTCTTCGGTGCCCTACGATAAAGACATCATGCTTGATTTGCAGGCCTTCGTACGTTCTCTAGTGTGGCTGTGTGTGTGTGCAGAATTGTGCAAAAGGATACCAATGGTGGTGTAGTAATGCCCTAATTTGCTTGTTTGTCTGAAACGATGAGTGGGGCTTATTTTTATTTATTTGAGACATTTTCCACCATTGAACCCAAATGGGCTCCCTCAAAGGGGTGGTGGTGGTGGTGGTGGTGGTGTGTGTGTGTGTGTGTGCATGTATGTGTGTTGTAAGCCTCTTTCTCCCCTGGATGTTGGCCAAACTTGCTAGATACATAACTTCTGAGTGCAGTATTGGATGTGGAAGGATGCTTATGTACATCCCTGACGTCCTGGCTAGAGCCTTAACCAATGTTCAGGTAAATGGCTGAATCTATTGTGTGCTTTGATTCTCTGGGAATCAGAAAAGTAGAGCCCTCTAGTACAGTAGAACCTCCATATCCACAGGATCAATATCTGCAGTTCTACTTATCCGTGGTTTGCCACGGCCCCTGTATACGGGGTGTATACCTATGGTGCCTAGGCATATAACCTCCTTGTGACCTTTGTCCTGCCCCTTGTATGTTGTATATATAGGGTTCCTTTGTATCTGCAGTTTCAGGCGTACCATGATAGTTGTGGAACTGATCCCGGTGGATGTGGTGGGGTCCTAATGTACAGGATGCATTGCTGTTTTTATTAAGAATCCTAGTTTTGGGATATTACATGATGTGAGAAGGCATCTTCCGACCCTTCTAGTTAGGAAAAAATGCTTGGAAGTTGGACTTAGCCTGGCTACCTCCCAGAAGCCAGGATCAGGGTAGGATCAGGATGTAATGCTTTGGATCCCCTGCATAATAAATAGCTCCTTGCCCCCACCCCCACCCCATGATGTATGCAACACAGCACAGGTTTTTTGAATGAATCATGTATAATATACTGTAGTCTTAAAACATTTCTACTACGCCATCAGTTTTGATGTTCAGGGTAGTTTATGAAGAGGTGGAGGAGAAGGTAATTGGTAAAATGAAAAGCAGCATCAAAATGTCCAAGTATAAGAGACCTTTTTTTAAAAAAATGTAAGCCTACCAGAGTAAGCAGTTCTTTTCCTAAACGTAAAGCGTAGGTGGCCAGGCAGTAGATTTGATGGCTTTGGAGGATGCTCGTTCTCAAGGAGAGAGTCCTAAGAATGAGGCACCACACGGACAAAAATAATATCCTCACCTTGGTCATTGCTCACTTACCTCAGTTGTTCGGTAACAAGGTGCCAACTTTTCCCTTGGGCATCTGTGGGTACATCAGGTTAAAGAGACCATGGCCATGTAAACATGGGAGCGCTGGGCTGGAGACTAGGTAATTCAGCTGTTAGTCCCTACTCTGCCTTGAAATTTACGGAGTGGTTTTGAGTAGCCCTCTGTGGTGAGAATAGCAGAGGTGGGGAGAGCCAAATATATGCCACCTCATGGCATATTTGGAGGCAAAGTGGTATAGATAAAGGCCTGCGTGTGTGTCCCCCCCAAAGGTTGTGTACTATCGGGGTATGAGGTGGCATTGCACAGGTAAGGCTCAGGTGTCCCACCTGTTGCCACAAATAGAAGTAGCAAGATAAATTATTCAAAGTAGGCCCATAGCTATTGCAGGAAGATCTGTCCCAGGGAGGCCCGGGTGAATGAGGCAGGAGGGTAGGCTTGCCAGGGATTCCTAGGCAGCAGAGGTAGGAACTATGGCCACCACCACCACACCACCCCCTTATCTAGGGACTGTGTTTAGTGTACAAAAGTTGCTGGGATGGGCATGCAGTTTGCGCCTAGGAATGCCTCAGAGTGGCCTTGATGGAACTAGTTGGGTTGCCTGAAGGAGAACATTGTGGATACAAAAGGCCTTGGTCTTCACAAATGCATCCACCACCACCCCAGTTTTCTTTCCTCCATTTTGGTTTATTTCAGTGGTTCTCAACCTGGGGGTCCCCCGATGTTCCTGGACTGCAACTCCCAGGAATCCCTTCCAGCACAGCAAATGGTGGAGGCTTCTGGGAGTTGCAGTCCAGGAACATCTGGAGACCCACAGGTTGAGAACCACTGGTTTATCTGAAGAAGCAGGCTCCTGTGCTACAAAAACCTTTGTATTTCTTCTTCCAGACTAAGGGTGCTTTTACACGACGCCTAAGATCCGCTGGCAACTTAAATTCGGACTAGAGATCTTGGGGGTTTGCTCCCCACCCCTCCGCACTCCCTTGCTCCTGTCTGTGTGAGGGGAGGGAGAAAAAAAATGCAGGCTCACCTCAGTTCTGCCATCGGAGCAGCCCTGGAAGCATTCCAGTCTCTTAAAGGGGTGGGGGGGGCAAAGAAACCAAACAGAAGGCGAGGAGAGCCTAGCACTCACTGCTTTACAATCCGCATCAGAATTTTTTTTACCTCCGGAGACCAGGTACTTTTAAAATGCGCTGGGGCACACTTAGGTGGGTGTGGTCATACTTAATTTTTTTTAAAGTCCGGAGCTGGTGGGAAAACAATTTTAAGCTTCACATCTGCGAGCCCTATGCCTTGGATTTTAGGGGTTGTGTAAAAGCGCCCTAAGACTATTATATCATTGGAAACCACCCCCACCCCCCAAAAAAACACACCCAAAGGCAGTGGTAGTTCTGGGATTGTGATAGATTGGAGGGGTTATTTTCTTCTGCTGCTTCTAACACCATCTTCTCACCCTCCTTTTCTTCCTTGTTGTCTCTCTCGCTTCCCTTTCCCCGCAACAGGACCTCCCCAACGCCATGAATGCAGCAGAAATCACTGACAAGCTGGGCCTCCACTCGCTGCGCCACCGCAACTGGTACATCCAAGCCACCTGCGCCACCAGCGGGGACGGCCTCTACGAAGGCTTGGATTGGCTGGCCAACCAGCTGAAGAACAAGAAATGAGTGCAGGAAAGGGGTGGGCTAAGCCCCTCACTGTCGGTTCCAGTTTGGGTTGAACCCCCCCTCCCCAGCCCCCTCCCCCCTTTCTTTCCTCTGTTGGATTTGCTTTTCCTCGCCGGCACCGGTTGCTGAGGGGGTGGGGTGGGGTGAACTTTTGGTTTCTTTTCTCTCTCTCTTTTTATTTTCCTCTCGTGTCCTGGTTCATCCAGGATATATATATATTTTTTTGCACGGTCTCTGTGTGTGCGCGTGCGTGTGTGATAAATATATATATAGAGATAATAAAATATATGGGTGTGGTGGGAGGGTTGGGGCAAGTAGGGGTTGGACGCTGATTTTGTGGCCTTTTCTCTTCTTCTTCCCCCCCTTCCTCTCTCTGCCCCCCTTTTCTATTTTTGTTGGTCGGTTTTGTATTTCTTGGTGGTCTGTGAAACTTGGCTCTCTTTGACCAGAGGTGACCAAAATACTCAGTGGCAGCTGCTTCTTTGTGCTTTTGTGTGCTGTTGGCATGGGTGGGGAAGGAGGGTCCTAGGCAGTGTGTACAGAGAGGTGCAAAAAAGAAAGAAACAAATGCAGGCAAGGATGCCTCCTCCTTGGGCAGAGGGCTGCAGGTGAGCCAATGGGCATTCTTCCCCTCCCCTTCACTGGGAGACAATATGGGCGGTGGGGGGGGATGGCGAGGAGAGGGGCAGGCATTCTTCATTCCATCCCCATTTAGCCGCCTGCTGTGTTGTGTTTGTCTTGGGCAGCACCCCCTGCTGGCTGCCAAGAGTTCTGCTCCCTTGCTTTTTCCCCTATCCATCCATTCCGGGGCGGTTGCCTCCTTCATTGCCAGTGATTCATGCGGGTTGAGACTCTTATGCTGCTGATGAACTGAACTGTATGTATTCTAACCCAAAGGGTGCTTGTAAGAGCCCTCCAGCATATAAGCTCTCCGTGGGCCCTATGAACCCCCTTGATGCTTTCCGTCCCCCACCCCCCCACCCCAAAAAATAGCTACTGATGGGCATTGGTATCAGCTGCTGTGAGAAATTTGGGACCAAGGCTGTCAAAAACTTCCTGTCCAGATGCCCTGTTTCTGTGCTTTCTGGGTTCAGACGGCACTCTTCATTCCAAGGGATGGGTGCCTGCACGTGGCAGGTGGTGGCAGCAGGGAGTGGGGGTACGGACAGACTCCCAGCTGCTCAGCGTCTCCACCAACCTGCTTTCAGCTCCCTTTTGGAAGCTTCTCAAGGGTGGCTCACCTCCCCACCCCCACCCCCCGTTGCCTCCTGCAAGCATGGGTTTCATCCCATCAGACAGGTCATACACACCCCCTCCTTTCCTCTGCCACTTGCAGACATGAAGTCTGGTTCTTGAAAAGGTCCTTTTCCATGCTGGGAAAAGTAGGGGAGTCCTTTCCCCCCCTTTCTTAATTTGGGGGTGAATGGGGTGTCATGATTGTATTAGGGTAAAAACCCAGGTCACTGCATGTATACTTTCTGGTCACTCCTTGCCTCTGGACAGTGTTGGTACTGTGTGTTTCTTTCCCTTGGAGCCCCTTCTGGCAAAGATGTATTGACTCCTCCCTTTTTCCTCCCCCTCTGCTCCCCTCTCCCCATCCAGCTCCCTTTGCTTGGTGTAAAGTGGTTTCCTCTCTCTCCCCCACCCCTTTGCCCTTTCTGATTTGTCCATTCTCTGGGCCATGGCTCCCTATATGTGTTTTTCTTGGCCCCTCTGAACATTTGGATGCACCACAACCTCTGTGCACCCTTATTGGATATTAAACTTGTTTTATGTACTTTCTGGCTGTGGTCTGGTGTTTGCAGGGAGGGACAGCGCTCTGGTGCCTTATAGGTTATTCTTTGCCTTTGGGGACCCACATTGCAAGGGTTGCAAAGGCCACGAACAACAAAATACCCTAAGAATCCAAAATAAACACTCTTTGGGATGGAGTCCGTACCCCTGTTCATCCTCCTTAGACCGGTGAATTTTAAAACGTTTTTCAGTACATTTGATCTTGGGAGCCGTTGGCATTGAGTAAGAAGGCCAAGACTTTGTACGCTGCCCCATTTTACCAAAAACAACAAAACTCACAGACCCTGAGTAGACTTTCCGTGTTTGTTAATGAATTCCTTGAATGGCCTTTTCAAACTTTGCTTCTCTGCCCCCTGCCCCCCCCCAACAAGGTGCTTCCTTTTTGGGCTGGGGTTGCTGCGGCTAACTTAGGAGGGGTGATGGACACGTAGCCACTGACTTTAATTAGAAACAGCTTAACTGAGCTGTGGTTCTGTGTGAGGAGGGTGTGTGTGTCTTTGATCCAGAGTGGCATTTAGCACCCTCCCTTTTTGTATTGAAGGGGGGATATTGGATGAGCACCTAAATCCCATTAGTGGTTAATCCAAGAAGGGGCCTGCCCCCACCCTTTGTGACATCAAATTGGGCTCTCCGTTCCGCTCACGGCTCTGAAACGAGAACAGAAGGCACCAGGGTCTAAAAATGCTTCTCCGACCCCGTACCCCCTCCTCATTCTACAAAAGTGCCTTGTCTTACCTTTTTGATGGATGGGAAAGAAGGCAGCTATTGAAAATGCTTGAAAAGGGGAAGAGAGCCGTGTGTTTAATCTGGAACGCTTAAAAAGGCTAGACGCTGAGATAGATTTTTCAATAACAGTTGCAACACATGCATGGGAAGCTGAGAACTAAGGTCCCTATTGATCATCACCAGCCTACTAACCAGGGACCCATTTCATAGCTGCTTTAGGTCACCTCTCACACTACCTGTCTAGTACTGGTTACCAGTGGCTCTCCCAAGAGCTCAGACCAAAAGAGAGAGACATTCCACATTGCTTGCTATCCAAAAAGGCAGAAGCATGCAGCCATCCACACACATACTGTATTTACTGTCGTAGACCAATGGTACCTCTTTGCTGTGTGCATTTTTGGAGAATCTAGTGTTTGTGTCTGTACTCTGTCTATGCAGAGCATTAGCCAGGCTCCTATTAGAAGGAAAAAGCAAGTGCAGTTGGAAACCTATACCATCCTCCCTGGGCCTGTGTATTGGATGAAAGACCTGGAGCGGTAAGCCATCTTGCAGGAGTCTTGCCATTACTAATCTTACTGAGGGGCACCTGGTTGATAACTGTTGAGGTAAGGCATTTGTTCTCTTCCCGTCCTTTCCAGGCAAAGTTTGGCAGCCCTGAAGCGCAAGCTTGTATGTTTAGGTTAAAGCCCATGGAGAAGACACCAGGGAACTTGGGAAGTCCTCATCTTGGCCATCCTCAGGCGATCCCATGATGGAGTTAATCACTTTTGTAGGTCTGATGCCTGCATCTCAAGATGATGTGGTAGATCACAAGTTACAACACACGACATTCTTTGCCTAAGTGTCAAGAATGGTGAGGACTTGACACCTTTGTCTTATGGGAAGTATTCCAAGAAATTGTAGGGACACCAAGATTCTGAAAACAATGTTGGCTGCTTTAGAAACAAAACATCACTGTCATCAGCCTTTGAGCATCCATCGTGCTAATGTATGTTGCTCATGCACAAAAGAGGCATCTATAACATAGCTTGGCATTGTGGCCAAGGTGGCATCTGAAGTTATACTGCAGATCTGATTGTGCAGGCAGTTTCAAGCTTAATTTCTAAAGATGCTTGCAGTTCTGGAGTATTGTAGCTCAAGCTCTTCCTGAGCCCTGTAGTGAAAAGAGGCACACGTGTGGGACACACACACACACACACACACACTATAGATAGATAGATAGATAGATAGATAGATAGATAGATAGATAGATA
>JAHTLZ010003468.1:18369016-18395668 GCA_023846285.1 Phrynocephalus versicolor | reverse complement strand
TGTGTGTGTGTGTGTGTGTGTGTGTGTGTGTGTGTGTGTGTGTGTGTCAAACAGCATGGGGAATGGGGAATGGGGAAAAATGTTGATATTTGCTGCCACGGAGTGGTGAGAGTGCCATACTGCACTTCGTAGTTTAAAAGTATCAGCAGCAGTATTTAAAACCTTATTACACCCAGGGAAGGGGTTTTTAGTCTCTCAGATGCCGCCACCTTTTTTTGTTGTCATCCGGAAAAGTTTACTATTCTTCTTGTAACTGTTGTTTATGAAGTCATTTCAAAGCGACATGGTGGAGAACTGGTACAACTGCAAGTGGGACATGGCTTCCAGCCCACCCTCTATTTAGTTTGGGGTGAAAGAGAAACAACCCCTACCTGCAGTGAGGAGCACAGAGGTGTCCCTGAGGTGAGTGGGGTGGACGCCTTGTTCTCCTGCCCTGTGCCTCCATTAACAATTGCTGAAGAGATTGCCTGTCTGTGTTTCAGTGCCTTTGACCTTTAATTGGCACAGTGGGCAGCATTTTTTTTGGTTCATCTCTAATTCCATTCAGTTCTCAACTGGCTGGGCCTGAAGCCCTACATTTCTTTCTCCCTGACCTGACTAGAGATGTGAAGGCCTGTTTTAAAAAGGGAAAATTCGGGGGGGGGGGAACAGTTTTTTGCTTTTCCACCCAAAGCACTTTTTGTTTTTGGTTTTTTTTCCCTGAAAAATTGGAAAAAATTGAAAAAAGAAAAAAATTGTGGAATGATTTATTTTAACATGATGAATAAAATGTTTTAAGACAGGGTGTTCAAATAGTTCCCAAATCATTTCTTTAAAATGTCATTGAAACTTAGTCCCACCCCCTTCTACAAAGCACTGTACGGCCTGAGTCCTAGCTACCTCAAAGATTGAATCTCACAGTATGGACCAACTCGGGCGTTAAAGTCATCAGGAGAGGCTCTTCTCTCCATCCCACCACCTTCACAGGTACATCTCATGGGAACACATGAAAGGGCCTTCTCGGCTGCTGCACCCAGACTCTGGAACTCCCTCCCACTAGAGGCCAGGACTGCCTCATCTGTGCTATATTTCCAGAAACAGGCAAAGACCTTTCTCTTCAGGCAAGCTTTCCCTGAATGATGGTCTACCTATTAAGAACATAAGAATAGCCATGCTGGATCAGGCCAAAGGCCCATCTAGTCCAGCTTCCTGTATCGCACAGCGGCCCCACCAGATGTGTTTGGGAGCGCATGATACTAGATATCTGTCTCCTGATACTACTCCCCTGCATCTGGCCCTTGAAGTACCCTGGTTTTAAGCCTGGAGATTACCCATCTCCATCATGGTTTGTAACCTATGATGGAGTTTTCCACCAGGAATCTGTCCAATCCCCCTTTGAAGGCATCCAGGCCAGATGCCATTACCACATCCTGTGGCAGGGGGTTCCATAGACTAACAACGCGCTGGGTGAAAAAATATTTTCTTTTGTCAGTTCTTACTCTCCAGCCCTCAATTTGAGTGTATGTCCCCTAGTTCTGGTATTTTGGGAGAGAGAGAAGAGCTTCCCTCTATCCACTTTACTCATACCCTGCATTATTTTGTATGTCTCAATCATATCCCCCCCTCAGGCGCCTTTTTTCCAGACTAAAGAGGCCCAAATGTTTTAGCCTTTCCTCATAAGGGAGGTGCCCCAGCCCAGTAATCATTTTAGTCGCTCTCTTCTGCACCTTTTCCAGTACCACTATGTCTTTCTTGAGATGCGGTGACCAGAATTGTGCACAATACTCCAGGTGCAGCCTTACTATTGTTTTGTATAATGGCAGTATAATGTTGGCTGTTTTATTTTCAATCCCCTTTTTTATAATCCCTAGGAATTGGCCTTCATCACTACTGCCACACATTGGGGAGACACCTTCATGGAGCTGTCCACCAACACACCAAGATCTCTTTCCTGATCCGTCACAGATAACTCAGAGCCCATGAGTTGATACATAAAGTTTGGATTTTTTGCCCCAATATGCATTACTTTACATTTGGCTACATTAAAACGCATTTGCCATTTCTCAGCCCATTCCCCCAGTTTGGAGAGATCCTTCTGGAGCTCTTCACAATCTTCTCTGGTTTTTACCACATGGAAAAGTTTTGTGTCATCTGCAAACTTGGCCACCTCACTGTTTATCCCTGTCTCCAGGTCATTTATGAACAGATTGAAAAGCACCGGTCCCAGGACAGAGCCCTGGGGCACACCGCTTTTCACTTCTCTCCATTGTGAAAATTTCCCATTGACACCTACTCTTTGTTTCCTGGATCTCAACCAGTTCTCAATCCATAAGAGGATCTGCCCTCTTATCCCCTGACTGTGCAATTTTCTCAGCAGCCTTTGGTGAGGGACTGTGTCAAAAGCCTTTTGAAAATCCATATAGACTATATCCACCGGTTCACCCAAATCCACATGCCTGTTGACCTTTTCAAAAAATTCTAAAAGATTTGTCAGACAAGATTTACCCTTACAGAAGCCATACTGATTTTCTCTCAGCAAGGTTTGTTCTTCTATGTGTTTTAAGTGTCTTCTAAAGACACATTATGTGTCTTTTATATGAATCTATAGGATCACATAAACTTTGTGTTTAAAACTACTTGTAACCTTATGGGTTTACATTGACACTATGTTTTCAGTGTTAGTTTCCATCACTCATAATTTTACATGGAACTTTACTCCCCTTTAACTTTTCACTTTTTGTCTTGTAGCTTTAATGTAGTGTTATCTATTAATGCTGTAAGATGTCCCTCAATTCCCAGTTCTCAATACTTGAACATGTCTTAATTGTACTGGACTCTATATTAGCCCTCATTCTGTGAGCCGCCAGGATAATAGGTCCCCCTCCTCCTTGGCCTTGGTAGGGGCTGTTCTTTCTGAATGGGCAAGAGAAGCTGGTTTATCAGGGTAAATGGGGCTCTGCCCCCACCTCTGGCAGGGGTTTCCTAGCCAAACCCTGCCTGCCTGCCTGCTTCCTTGAGAGTGGGACGTGTCAGGGCACACAGCCTGTCCTCCTGCCCAACTCAACTTCCAGCCTCTGCAGCACACATCCCCGTGGGGATGAGAAGGCAGAAGAAGGCAACGAAAGGAGAAACGGGAGAGACTGAAGCCAATTGGCCAGCTTTGAAAACAGCCACCCTGAGCGAAGAAGCAGCCATGGCAAGAAGCAAGTTGAGGGCAAGGTGCCTTTTCTGCCTCTCAGCTGATCTGTGAAGTGGATGAAGAGAGGATGCTAAGTAGTGATCTGAGTGGACACCTCGTGTGTGTGTGTGTGTGTTTGTGTTTGTGTGTGTGCCCATTAAAGAGAAAGAATGGCTGCCTCTGGGTGTGGACACTTATACAAACACCTGCCTACCACCCACCTTTTCCCCTGACTCTCCCTATCAGTTTTGACGCCACCCACCATTGGCTGCTGTGCCTTCCAGCCCAGGAACTATAATCAGCACCCGATACCAGTCAGATCTTCACTGTACAATAGTAGACAGTAGACATCCTCTGCAATGGAAGAGATGGAGAGATGGTGGCAGAGCCTGTTCTTTAGAAAGGTGAGAATGAGGTCAGAAAGAGATTGAAGGGTGTTGGAATGGATGGCCTCGGAGGCCCCTTCCAGCTCCATTATTCTGTGATACTGATGCGCTTTCCTAAGACATATCTGTTTAGCAATAGGTGCAGGAAGGAAATAGAAACCAGAGAGCTAAAAAGCAACAGACAAGCCTTTCCTAACCACTTGCCAAGCCCTTTCTGGGCGTGAGAGGTGATGCTTGGAAGAGGACAAGCCAACAGAAATAACTGCTTGATCTGTGTTGCAGATGGACACGGATCCACCCAGTTGAGAGCTGAATGAGCCATCAGAGGCTGCTTAGAACTTGGATTCTGGCTCCTCAGAACTGAGGGACATATACAAGATCACTACTGCCGAAGAGCTGAAGGCAAGTATTAAGTTATTGCATCAGCCATTTCTACTTCCTGTGTGGCTTTGAAATCCAGACAAGTGATTTGTTTAAGAACATTTTGATAGGACTCTTTACTTAAAACAAATTTCAAATCAGTTTGCATACAGAATATAGAATGAAACCAATTTCTGAAAACAGTAAAACAATAAAACAACCCTTTTAAAAACTTTGCATTAAAAACCAGATTCACACAGAGATTGCATTACACTTCTGTTTTGTTTAGACCAGTGGTTCCCAGCCTTGAGTCTCTATATGTTCTTGCACTAAAAACTCCCAGAAATCATGGCCAGTACAGCTAGTGGTGAAGGTTTCTGGGAGTTGTAGTCCAAAAACATCTGGGGACCCAATCTTGGTGACTACTGGGTTAGACCATCCAAATGCCTACCAGGATCAACATTCATGTCTTTGTCCCTTGCAGTAATTCTGTGCTCATGGGACACAGCCCTCAAGGTGACCAGCTGGTACGGTTCCCTGCTAGTAGGAAACCACATTGTTTGCTTTCTACGTCAGCTTTCATAGCAGATAAAGTGAAATTATGTGCAAAAGCACACGCCTGGATTTCCAAGCACTTGTTGTTCCATATAGATGGAGAATACTGCAGCTGTTTGTGTGTGCTGCCTTTCTGCACTTCAGTCAGTCACACCGATGAAAGCATCTCTGTAAACTATCAGCCGAGATCTCCATCTGTACTCAAAGGGAGTGCATGTATTGTTGCCATATGTGTTTGAGGGGAAAAAGTCTGCATACAAAAATGCTGCTGTTAAGTCCATTTTCATACATTGCCAGATCCAGCCCTACTGTTAGAGAGAGCATCATGAAGCTGTCTAGAAGAGACTGCAGTTTGCTATAATGTGGAGTAGAGACGGGCACGAAATAGGAAAATGGTGTTTCGGTTTTTCGTTTGTCGTTGAGATGTCTGTTTCGGTTCCTTTCCGTTTGTCATGAAATTTTTGAAAAATTTTGTTACCGTTTTTCGTTTTTCGTTTCTATCTGCTTTTTGCACGATTTTTAAAGCATTTCCGTGCACAGGCACCCCCCAACACCCCAGACCAGAGCGAAAACACTAAAAAAAATGGATGCTGGCAGAGACACAGTATAGGCTAGGTATGCAGGGAGGCTGCAAAGGCAGCGGGGGGCGTTGCCCAGGGTGCAAGGCAGCCGCAGAGTGACTGTACTGCGGGGCAAGGGAGGGTACTCACCGAGAGGTACGCAGCACGCAAGCACACAGGGAGGCTGCACGACTGAAGCTAGAGTCGCAGCAGAGACAGCAATCCCACCCTAACTCCCACCAGAGACTGCAAGGAGGACGGGGGCTGCCAGAGCTTTTTATGCCCTCTGTGGCTGCCAGACCTGCCCGCCCAGTCTGCAACCTGGGCATGCTATTGGTTGAACATGGTCCCATCACATAGCTTGCCTCTATTTTGTGGCTGCTGGCGACATCCATTTTAAAGGGAAAAGAAAAATACATCGCAATGGGAGAAGACAAAAACAAAGGTTTTAAGGACCCCAACCCCCCTGGTAGGTATTATCAGACAATATAAATAATTATTGCTGCGTTTTTATGGATGTCCAGGGCGTTTTTTAACATTTAAAACAGCTCATTTCATTGCACGTCGCCATTAACAGAAATGAAACGTAACGACCACAATTTTCATGGTTGTTCGTTTCGTTGCATTTTCATCACAATTTTCGTTTTTCGTTTCGTTACGTAATGGAAACTACAAACGGTAATGGAAACGAAAATTTCGCCGCTCCTTGCCCATGTCTACTGTGGAGAATATAACATTTGATTTCATTTTTTGCATGCTTAAAATTAACTTGGCTGACACCTTGACTTGAGGAAGAGGGCACAAATTCCTGCTTTGTCTAAGTCAGCAAGATGTCTTAGGTTTCCCCTGGTATATACTGTGTTGCCATAACTATAGTTATGTATTATCTCAGTGGATATCTTTGCCAGCCCAGATGCTTTCTGTTCTTTTCATTCTAAAACAAAGCCCTCATTAAAAATCAGTGTAGGGTGAAAAGAGGCATGCAAGGAAACGTTTTTGTTTTATAACCCAGAGTTCTGCTAACTCCCAGTCACTGGCTGAAAACTTGTGACTTAGCATAGTAACTTGCACTTATTACTATGCAGACCAGCCCGTTTCTATCCATAGAACTTGCTGAAGAGCTGACTCACCAAATCCCCACTATTTCAGTGGGTTAACTCGGGGGAATCTTTCTAGATTAAGCCACAGGATGTCATCCAAGGAGTCATAACATTTGCTCTTTTTTGCTCAACTGCACTGAAACCTCCTGGGTATCCATGTAAAGCAAAGCAGACCTGCATATATATCATGTCATACCACTTCAAGTGGCCTCTTGGCAGTTTACAATTTTAATTATAGTATGCAGGCTACACACACACACACACACACACACACACACAGCAAGCTGGGTGCTCATTTTACCGGCCTCAGAAGGATGGAAGGATGAGTCAACCATGAGCCTGCTACCTGGGACAGTACTTTTCTTCTGTTTTCCCAACTCAGTGTTTTGGGTTAATGATCGGCATAGGCTATTCTGCCAGCTCCTGTACAGGTGCTGTAGGCACCTGTTTTTCTTTTCATTCTCTAGAGCAGAAGTGGACCACTGTGGCCTACCTGCCAGGCATGGTTGAGCAGAAGTTCCTAGAATCTGCCACCACTGCCTCCTCTGGCCAGGGCGGGCGGGCAGGCTGTCTGGCTAGGTAGATCGGTCAGTTGGTCGGAGGAACAATTGTCACATCCTATTTTATGAGCTAATAAAACCCCATTTACATCTTCATTCATTCATTCATTCATTCATTCATTCATTCATTCATTCATTCATTCATTCATTTTTACCTTGTCTTTCTCCTTGAAAAGGACCCAAAGCAGTTTGCTACAATTAAAAGACACCATTTTAAGCTAACACCAGTGAATACACAATATTTAGTCCCTTGTTTCCTGAGCCGAGGAATATTGAGGATGTGGAAGGAGAGATACGGGAGAAAGAAGCGCATTCCAAGGGAAGCAGGAGGAGGTCTCTGAAGAAGCCATCACCAGATTCTGGGAAGAGATAGCTTTTGGGAAGGAGTTCCTAAGGGGACGGTAAGTGAAGACAAGTGTTGGCAGCCATCCGTGTGCAACAGCGGTCGGCAGCTCTAGCCACACACTGTTCTTCACTTTCCTTCTTTCCATTCATTACTAGAGAAGACTGCTTGCTTCCCAAGCAGAAAAGGGAGACCTCTGGCCTTTTCCCTCTGTAACCATTTCCTGCCTCAGCCTCTGCAGCAGCTCTTGCCTCTTTCTCAGCCACTGCCTGAGCCCCTTCTGGCAATGCTGGCTTCCCGACCACCATTTTGAAAAGGAGGTGATGGTGGCAACCATCTTCTTCTTTGTCACTGTTCTCCGTGGGCTTCCCTCAGTACTCGCTCCCAGACGGAACTCAACCACCAGTGGTGTTCAAGAAGGCACAAGGACTGCACAGCTTTCTCTACAAATATTTATTTATTTATTTATTTGACTTTTATAGTGCAAACCATCTAGCCCAACACACCCAACAGGCTACTCTGCGCAGTGCCTAACATGTCATAATACAAAAAATATACACATTTGAATAAACAAAACAACAACAAAAATGCAAATCAGATAACAAATACAGTATAATTTATAAAATTCTAGGAGTAAGAAATAAAATATAAATATAAACAACAAAAACATTTATTTATTATTTACACTTGTATACCGCCCCATTCCCACCATGGGGACTCTGGGCAACAGTTATAAGGATAAGGAAAAATCCCAGAGAGGCATGGAGAAACATAGATACTATGGAAAAGCATATATTTCAGTGACACTTCCTGCCAGTGGTGTAGTGGTACATTTGGAAGCACAGGCACTCTTCATGTGAGTTCCCATATCCAATTTGCTTCCCAAAATGCACACTGCTGCAATGGTCCATATCAAGAAATGCGGAGTTGGCCTTTTGCAAAGCCAATAGCTCTTAATTCCCCATAAAGTCGATCTTATCTCCAAATTCTTTGCACTCCAACCCTGATATTTGGCAACAATTTACAATTCCTGGAAAAATACATGTTTTTCCCCACCCCCAGCTACTGTAAGAATTGCAACTAACTTCAGAGGGAACAAACAACTGAGGCGGTGGCAGGTGGTGCCGGAAGTGTTTGTGCGATTTTTCAGTTTAAAATAATTTTCAATTCAAAATAATTTGTTGTGTTCATCTATTTGTACTTGCTTTTTTATTTTAATCAAGAATTTAAAATCTGGGTTTTGTGATTGTTGGTAAAGGAGTGCTAGCCAGGATTTCTAGGAGTTGTAGCCCAATAACGTCTGGGGAATCAAGGTTAGGATACACGATTTAGTAGAAGAGGTGAAGGGGGGGGTGGATTACCAAAAAGTGAAACATCGTTTGGGACTAGACTGGAGAGGTTTTAAAAAGAGGCATTTACTAGGGTATGGGACAGGGAAAATGGGATAGGAAACCGAAGAAAATGTGCATTGGCTTTGCCTGTTGGGGATCATGTGAACTGGAATCCCTTCACAACACATCTGAAGAGCAGCAAAGGGACGGAAGAGGAGCAAGATGTTCCAGGTGGGCAGAGAGAGAAATAATTTGGGGGCATCAGAAGTTTGGGTGGAGAGGAGAGGATGAAGGAAGGACAAGAGGAGAAAGAGACCGTCATTATTATAGTCAAGGCAGGAAATGATCTGAACTGAGGAGGAAGCAGAGCTCAGAAAAGGACAGGATGAGTTTTTTGCAGCACCTGGTAGGAGAGGGAGCAGGATTTAGGAACTCACTGAACACGAAGAGCCCAGGAGAGCCTAAAAGAAACCAATGAATCTGGCAGATTTAACTGCTTGATCAGCAGAGTAAATGGTGATGTTATCAGTGCAGCACTTGGCCTGTACAAACAATGCCAGGCTGAAAGTTGACTCATTAAAAAGAGAGGTAAATATGTTGGCACATTTATACCGTTGTAATAAGTGGTATTTGTCGGCCAACTAAAAAGACGCACAAATCTTATTCTGAAAGCGTTCATGGACATTTGTGCCTTTCTGGTTGGCCTGGTAGTAAACCCAGTAATGACCCGGTATAAATAATAAATCCACTCACTGCCTTATGCAGTATGTGAATACTGTGTCAGGATTTGTCCATGGGCACGGGTGTTGAGCGGACAGGAGAGAATTATGGAATGAAGAGAATTCCCGACCCCGAATCCCGATCAGAGAATGAAACGGGAGAGGTGGGAGGTGAGAAGGTGGAGGAAGTTCTCTTTTCTTCTCCACCAGACTCAGCCCTCACCTCCCGCCCCTCGGTGGCTGCCGCCTGTGGCAGCAGCGCCAGCCGGCTGCCTCTGTGGACGGAAGTCCTTCCTACGAGGCCATCGCACCCCCACCCCCGCCGCCTCCTACATCCAGCGTCGCGCAAGCGGACGTCCGCTAAGACTAGGGGGACTTGCTTCCTTTCCCTCGGGCAGTGCGCCACGCCGCCTGGCAAGCGGCAGCACCACGGGGCGCAGGGGTTGCGCGTGTGTGCGTGTGTTGTGTGTGGGAGGGGGGTTAGGATCTCTCTCTCACACACACACACGCGCACACACATATACTGTATCTCGGCTCATCTGAAGGAAGGACAGCTTTAAGGTCCTGCCACTTGACCGACGGTCGTCTAATCCTTGATTTGATGCTGTCACGCCCACTGGCCTTGTAGCTTTAAGGGAACAGAGATGCCCAGATGACTCGGCAAAGAGTCACACATAATAGGCAGAACAGCGGCCTAGATGCCCTGAGCACATCCGATCTCGCCTGATTTCGGAAGCAAAGCAGGGTCGGCCCTGATTAGTAATGAGATGGGCTACCACCAGGGAATACCAGTTGGTGTAGGCACCTAGAGTAGGAACTGGCAATCCACTCCAGTATTCCTGCCAAGAAACTCCATGGACATGGGGTCACAAAGAGTCAGTCACGACTGTAATGACACAACACACATAATAGACATAATAGGCAGGACAGCTCAGGATGATAACGATTTGCAAAGAGAACCTAGCATACTGTTTCACCATGAGAAGATATTGGCGGTTCTTTATCCCCCTTTTCCCTTTCTTTATATATGCTGTGTGTATGTGTGTGTACACACAACACACGCGCGCGCACACAGAGAGAATATTGCATCTTTTCCCCACTGGACTCCCCAATCCCCGTTTGGATACCACCATCTTCCGTGGCATGACGCATCGTGTAGTGCAACGTCTCGCTGGGCATCGCCGGTCTCAAGCAGAGGCCAACAGCGAGAGGCCAGCCGTGGCCCGGCCGTGCGGCTGCCTGGGTCGGCTCCAGACCCGGGTCCCCCTTGCATGGGAACGAGCCCGCATGCAAGGTTGCAACGAGCCACAGTCAAGGGAGGTGTGTGTGTGGGGTGGGTGGGTGGAGGACCCTTGGCCGTGGCTGCTGGGAGGCGGGCAGGCCACACCGGCTCGCCCGCCCATTCCCTCCTCTCTGGGGCGGGAGAAGGGGCAGCAGGGGGCGGTACCGGGAGGTGGTTCTCCCCCCTCCCGACCGCCGCCCCGGGGCTTAGGAGGTGTCAACCTGGCAGTGGTCGCGCGAACTTTCTGTGCCGCCGCCGCCACCGCCGCGATCGCCAAGCCGGCCGGGCGACCCCCTTCTTCCTCCCTTCGCCATGCTGCCCCGGGGTCGCGCCAGCCGCTTGCCCTTCCTCCTCCTCCTCCTCTCCCTCCTCTCGGGCTGCCGGGCGCAGGAGCCGAGCGAGGATCAGGAGAGCCCCAGCGAAACTCCGCTCCGGACGCTGCAGCTGGAGACCCTGGTGAGTGCCCGCGGCATTTGGGGGGGGGGGAGGAGGAGCGCGGGGCGAGTGGAGCAGTTCGCCTTTTGCTCGCCGGGGAGAACCAGGCGCGCCCCGGCTGCACACAGGGAGCCGATTCCCTCCCCCTCTGGCGCCGGTGCGGCCTGGCAGAGGGCTGGAAGCAGTCCGGGAAGGAAGGAGGCGCGCCTGCCTTCCCCCCCCCCTTCAGCTGTGGCGGGGTTTCCTTTGCAGGTGGCGCCCCCCGACGGCTGCACGGAGCGCTCGACCACGGGAGACACGGTTCGCCTCCATTACACGGTAAGCCGGAGGGAGCGGGGCCGGGGGGGGGCACCGCTGGTGCTGCGGCTGCGGGAGAGGAAAGCCTCACGAACACGTCAGCAGCACAGCCGCTTTTCGGCCAGGCGCCTCCCGCCTCCTGGGGAGGGGCTTCCTTGAAACCCGCCCCCTTCCCGTGTTTTTTTTGGGGGGTGGGGTGGGGGGTGGCCGTCCTCAAAGGCGGAGAGGGGGGTCCCTGCTGGAAAAAAAGCAGAAATGTTGTGGAAGGAAAGGCAAGGAGCAGAGGGTTCGGAGCACAAACTGTGGGACTACAGAGGACCTCTGAGGCCAAGCCATATGTTTGTTTGAGTTTGAAATACAACTCCCATCATCCCTCACCGTTGGCTGTACTAGCTGGAGCTGATGGGAACTCTAGGCTGGAAAAAAACATACTGTATCAGGGTGGCGGGCTCACATGTGCTTGAATGCTGAGGGGAAGCACGCTCTGTGCCCTTGCCCAGAACCAGATGCAGCTGATGTGGCAACATTGTCCTTGAAAGTTTGAGACTTCCAGCTCTGTCTGCTTTGTTCCCTGGGCTTGGAATCAAACACAGGTGGAGGTGTGAAAATACTGGCCATGGGAGATGGGCACGAATTGCTTCGTCGAACGACCATCTTTTTTCCTGGTGGCAGTCTTTGCCCAACTCCAAACACTGGCCACTGATCTCCATGCTCTGGTAACCTCCAGATGTTGCAAGCAGAACTGTATTTGAAAGCTACCTGGAAAGGTTGAGGTGACCCCCCCCAAATAAAAGTAAAAATGAGTACGGCTCAGACAGAACATCTGGTGCCACCAGCTCCGAAACTGTTTTCAAACCTGATTCAAAGGGGGCTGGTAGTACCTCTCACCATGCTAGATAGAGCCAAGCCCCTTGGCACCCATAGGACGACAGCCTGTAGTGCTAGCTGGAGGCAGCCAACAGTTCAGAATGATGGTGTGAAGTTCTCCCTTCCATAAATGGCCACTGCTGACATGCTACTCACTGCCTTGTCTACGTTCACCTTCTGAAGTGGGACAGACACGCTTTTTTCTTGATGTCAGTGCTCCATGCTCTCCTCAAAGTCACTCTCTTATTCTTTTCTCGTGTTTGGCCCTAGACAAAGACTCGTGTACAGTATTTATCCAGGCTTTAAAATCTCTTAATTGCTTTTATTGTAAAATGCTGATTTCTTCCTCTTGTATTTTCGTCCTTCTTTTCTACTTTGGTTTTGTTATTGTGTTTTTTTTTAATTGACCTGTTCCCTGTTGTATGTGTTAAACTACCCTGTGAGTCCTTACTGCATTAAAGGGTTGAATGTTGAATTGCATTTTAAAGATAAAAGCTAAATGCCCTGCAACGCAAGGCCCTTCCCTCACGCCTTTGAGC
The DNA here is from genome assembly GCA_023846285.1 of Phrynocephalus versicolor. Taxonomy (NCBI): domain Eukaryota; kingdom Metazoa; phylum Chordata; class Lepidosauria; order Squamata; family Agamidae; genus Phrynocephalus; species Phrynocephalus versicolor. The sequence goes on along the minus strand of JAHTLZ010003468.1, from coordinate 18,383,177 downwards.
TAAGGAACAAGGGCTGCAGGTGGGAAGAACCCCCGACCAAGGGATACAGTCTGTCAGACCCATAAAGATGCACAGAGGCCAGAGTGCGTCCAAAAAGGTGTGTGTGAGTGTGTTTGTGCATGCACAAGTGCCCATAGTGCTTTTGATTAGGGCAGTGACGTTAATTTACCCATTCCGGTTCCTGCTCGTGATAAGAAAATCCTCCACTTGGAATTGCAGTTCAAGCTTGCAACTCCTGTACGGTCCATAGGGGACACGTGTACTACCTGGGTGCTAAATCCTCTTGCACGCAGTAGGATTTGACTTCTTTGCTGTGACCATATGGCATAAACGTAGCATTGCCCTGTGAGATGGTTTCATACACCCAGAAAACAAAAGGGAGCATTGTTGAGCGTGAACACCTGAAAAAGACTCTGCATTTTGTGTCAACTTGACCAACTTATTGTCGAATGAGTTCCAACCTAGGGTGATCCTCATAGGCATTTCCAAAGTCCAGAGAAGGGCCTCTGAAGTTCCTCCTTCTAGTGGGGCAGTGGAACCATGCAGCTTCCCTGAGGCTACACACGTGGCAGAGAATGTGACCCCACGAGCCATACCTGCTCTGGCTTATCTGTCTTTTGGAAAGCATACAGAGAGCTTTCTTTCTCTCCCTCCCAGTTTTTCGGTGATGCATGTGTACACAGCCGCTGCTGCAGACAAGGCATTTCATTCAGCGGCAGAGAGGAAATGAGGTGCCTTTTTAAAGGCAATTATTTCATTTAGAAATAATGGGAAATTCTACTGTTGTGTTCAAAATTGCCTCTAGTCATTTTTCATTTTTGTGATATGATTCTCCATTTCTTCTTTTAATTTTTTTTTAAAAAGCTACCGGTATTTAGGAATTGAGCAAGCCTGAGCTCTCAGTCTGATTAACGTCAGCTTAAATTGCTAATATGGGCAGTCAGCATGCATGGTGTGTTCCTTCTTAATCATTTGCGAGACATGTTGTGTCCCTACCCAGGAAGAGAGGTGGCACAGGAGAAGAAAAAAGCCACACACTCACAAAATAAATACATTTTAATTTGCAGGGGACCCTTGAGGATGGGCGCATTATTGATACCTCACTTACCCGTGACCCACTGCTAGTGGAACTGGGCAAAAGACAAGTCATCCCAGGTACATCTCTTGACATTTGTGCAATGATGCTAATTTAATGAGGGGACACGCCAAGGAAAATGTACAAGAAGGGGAGCAGAAATGTTTTGTCTCCCCGACTGAATCTTTTCCAAACAAACATCTCTCCCTATTTACTCATTTTTTACATCTTTTGGGGAATCCCTTTTGCTAGCAAAAAAGGAATCTCAAAAGATGCCAATAGAAAAGAAAAGACTAAAGAGGTGGTGGTGGAATCAAATGCACAGGGAGAGGATTGTAAGATGTCTGGCTTGACAGCTGTGTGGGTGAAAGGTTTCTCCTAAATGTAGCTGATCCTAATCTGGATAGGAGTTAGTGTGGTGCAGGCAACAGCTACTGAAAACCAAATACAGTAAAACAAAAATAACCGTAAACTGCTTTTGGCAGAAACCTTTATAAAAGATGTCATTGAATTCAGTGATAGCGATTTCTGGGATTTTTGGACTGTTATTATTAGACTTTTAATTATGTGCCAGTTTCATTTCGTTCAGTACTCGTCTGATCTCACCTTGATTTCTATGTCCAGTTCTAGGTGCCATATTGTTAGAATGTTTTACAAAAGGGAGACATTCAAAGGAAAGTAGTATTAGGGTAATTGATCAGGACAGATCTAAGACTTCAGTAGTCAGCACTGAATTCCCATCCCCCTGAAAGAATCTGAACATACACAGAGAGAGCCACAGAAACCCATCTGCTCTGGTTGTCCTCTCCATGTGTTTCTTCTTCTTCTCTTTCCATCAGGCTTGGAACAGGGTTTGCTGGACATGTGTGTAGGGTAAGTAACTTACAAGATTTTTGGACAGTGGCTGGGTAACTGCCTGTAAGCTGGGGGGCGGGGGTCCGAAATCTGAAGGAGATATACCTTAGCAGGCGGGTAGGATATTTATTAAATGATTTTCGCTTTTAACCATACAAATTGAACATGTTGATCAGAGGTTTAAGTCCAAACGGAGTCAATGGAGCTGCTTCAGTGTGGGAAAGGAGGAAGCAATCACAGCCTCAGTTTGGATCAGAGATACAGATGGCCTTGGCAGGCCGGAGGAGAAGCACATTCTGTCCTTGTCTATTGGCCAGATGAAGTAAGAGCCACTAGGACAGTGTTGGTGAACCTATGGCACGGGTGCCAAAGGTGGCACTCGGAGCCCTTTCTGTGGGCACCCGACATCGCCCCTTCACAGCCACCTGCATTCAGGTTAAATTGCTGCATTGGCACTTTGTGGGGAAAAAAATAGTGGGTTTTGAATTGCAGTTTGGGCACTCGGTCTCTAAAAGGTTCGCCATCACTGCACTAGGAAGCTGCACTCCTTTCCTCCTAAGAAGACCAGAGTGGCTCCCTGCACCTATCAAAGCCATGGGGTGCTTTGCTTTCGTGCTTCCTTGCCTGAAAGCTCAGACCGAACTGCTCATTTTCCCCAGAGATGCATAGCTGACAGGGAATCCTGTCCTGCAGCTGCTTCCATCAGCTCCGGGACTCCAGGGCACCACAGTTCTATGGGAGGGCAGCAATTTGGTTTGACACTAGAATAGCCTGCTATAAGGTGTCGTGAAGATCGTTTGACTGAAATTCTCCCAGGGACTGATAGTCCTATAGGTGAATACAGGCAGAATACATTTTGCCTAGCTCTGTACCATGGATATATTCGACAAGCTGAGGCAGTAGTTATCACTTACCACTGAGTAGTTTCCACTGATTTCAGTGGGAGCTGCTTTCTAGTATACCTGTACTGTATAGTAATACCTTGGTTTGCAAGCATAATCCATTCTGGAAACATGCTTGTAAACCGAAACACTCTTCTATCAAAGCATATTTCCCTATAAGAAATAATGGAAACTCGGAGGATTCGTTCTGGAGCCCCTCATAGACCACATACAGTACACTCAAAATGACAAAAGTCACAAAATAAGTTGGCTAGAAGTCCATGCCCACACCATGGTTTAGGTACCTGCCTGGGGAATTTGCTCTGCTTGGGACTAACAACTGGATTTTACGCTGTGTTTTTAATGTGACAATAATAAAGTATAATTTGTAGCCCCATATACACTTGATTAGCTACCCCATGACTAAAAATGTTTTGGAAAAATAAGAAAAGATGTTGAAAACCAAGTAAATAAAAATATAAACAAAAATAAAACAAACCCTTAACATGCCCTCCCCTTTGAAAACCTTCATGGCTGGTGCAAGGGAGACCTTCATTCTTCTCTCTTCCCTCTGCTTTGGAGGCTGCCTAAGACAGAAGGTTCCAGACAGTCACCCACAATCCAGCAGGGGGAAGGAGGGAGGGAGAGCCACCATTAGGTCACGTGATCATGTGACCTGCTCCAGTGCTTGCATATCAAGTCATTGCTTGTTGATCGAGGCAAAATTTAGAAGAGGTGTTTGCTTTTCTTGCAAAATGCTCTTGAGCCAACTTACTCTTAAACCCCAAGGTATTACTGCACTTGCCTAGGATTGCACTGTTAAACTGTCACACGAATAGGGCCTTTTCCTGGGAACTGCACCATCTTGTGCAAGTGGTGCAGGTAGCATGTAGCCAGAACAGAGAACCTCCTGCTCCCCTCCACTTGCTGCTCAGTTTACAACCTGGCAGTGGAAAGTGGGATAAAGATTTAGGAAGTAAATCTTGATGTTAGTAGTCTGAACAAATCATAGGATTATGAAGGGGATGCCATGGCAAGCAAAAAAAAAAAAAAAAGAAGAAGGCCAAGTGTTCTGCTTATATACCATCCCATAGTGCTTAAGGCACTCTCTGGGCGGTTTACAATTTATTTATGCAGGCTGCACATTGCCTCCACCCAGCAAGACTCATTTTACCAACCTTGGAAGGATAGAAGGCTGAGTCAACTGTGAGCTGGCTACCTGGGATTGAACCCCAAGTCATGAGAACAGTTCTAGCTGCAGTACAGCAGTTTAACTACAGTGCCACAAAGAAAGTTTGGGATATCACTAAGCTAATACACTTGTTAGGTGTAATTGTGTTCTGTATTTATTGGGCCAATTTCTGGAGCTGAATGAAAATGGAGAACATTTTTACTTGATATGTTAAGCTATTGCCATAATCCTTTTTCTTATTTGAGATCTCGGCTCTCAAACTCCCTTTCAGATCTTTATGTCTGTCACAATCCCTTTTGCTCCATTGCTGTGTCTAATCTCACAATAAACTCAGAAATCCTTCACTTCATAATTTGGAAACATTCGGTATGATCTAAAGCTTAAGAGGTTTGAGTCCAGCCTTGCAAACATATAGGCACCTATACGAAGATGAGAAATCAAGTAAGGAAAAACCGGTTGGATGTGCCTATCCATAATCTGGCTCCCTCCTTCCCATTGAACGACGACAGAGCTTATTTCCCTAAAAGCTCCAGTGTCCTGCTTCATTGATATATGGCCAACAGATTCCCCCTTTATAAAACTCAATAAATACAACCGAGTCGTGTGCAGATACTCTGCCCTGCCCTGCAGTACTGGTGTTATCTTCCCTTTTTCCAACAGAGAGAAGCGGAAAGTTATCATCCCTCCTCACCTGGGATACGGCAAACGAGGTTCCCCACCAGCTGTCCCAGGTAGGTGGCCAGTCCTTAGCACCTCCTCGCTGACTATTTACCGGGACATCTTGGCTCATGGGGGACTTAGAGATTCAGCCTGTGTTCTTTCAGATTTTACCTGTCCACTCAAGAGACAGGCCTGTGGTACCTTTGCTGTGATAGGGGGTTGACGACTTGAGCAGAGGCTAGAAAGAAATGGGTGACCCTCCAGATGCTGTTGGCCCATGATATTAATATTAAGAGGGCCAGGCGTTTCCTGCTGTCTTAAGAGCGCTGTTAGGATGTGAGATGATTCCATGTGAACAGTCACTGGAGGAGCTCCTAAGAAAGAATACAGCACTGCAGGCAAAAATCAAAGAAAAACAAAACAAAAGACACAAAACATGTAGCACCTTAAAGACTAACTTTCATATTTTAATGTAATGCTTCATGGACTACATGTCCACTTCTTCAGACATATAGATGCTGCTATCTGTCTGAAGAAGTGGACATGTAGTCCACGAAACGTTACATTAAAATATGACAGTCTTTAAAGTGCCACGTTTTGTGTCTTTTGTTTTGTTTTGTTTTTCTTTGATTTTCATCTGCATTTCTTGAAAAGACTAACACAGCTACCCTCTCTGAATACAGCATTGGTAATTCTTTACAGTGTATTTCGCAACTTTCACCAATTCTTTGTGTATTTTGCAACTTTCACCAATTTCTCCCATTTCTGCCCCATTGTGAAGCCGTAGTAAGAAGGAAGTTTTTTTCTTCTTCTAACAGGTGTTGCGGTGTGCCTCAAGCCTGCCTAGAAGTAGTGTCAAAAGATTCTGTTCCTTGAAGCAGAGACTAGAGGCCACCTGCTGGAGCCGGCTTCACTGTGGTGCCTTGCACTAGGATGAAGTGAAAAATATTCTTCAGAGCCTCAGAAGCATTCTTATCCTTTATTATTATTTTTTCACAATTTCCAGGACTGAGCCTGAACTGGGAAAGGGCTGACTGAGTTTTACTGAAGGCAAATATGGGCCCTGAGGGGAGTGGCAGGGGAGCTGATTTCAGGAATTAGGAAAGTAGTTGTGGGGGGGGGAGGCATTTGTTAGAAATGGGTTTGTGAGGGAAGTTGAAGCACTAGGCGCTGCCACAGTGAACCTGCATACATATGACTATTGTAGAGACATCATGACTTCAGACATAATCAACTCAATCAATTAGGTTCAGAATTAAAGTATTTGCCCTCTGTGTGGTGGCACTTGGACTGGATCAGAATAGGATGATATCAGCTGACGGAGTCCTTTAAATTGATCACCTCACATTAATACCATGGTTTCCTGTTTGATGACTATCACATCCATCCTGTGTGTAACTGCATCTATACTTCCAACCTAGTTATCAGTTTAGTCAATGAGAGGAGCACATACGCTGGCCTTCTTGAAAGTCTGAGGTTAGACTACAAGTTCAGTTAGTTGAGAAACCATTGGTTCATTTATTGATGCCTTGGCTGGCAGCCCTCAGCCACAGTAGCCTGGTACACTGTGTAGCCAACCCAGTCCACAGTACAAATGCAGTGCATGGGCACTGCTATCTTGGCACCTCCTGGGCCACTGTACCTTACCATGATGCCCTCGTGTGGCAAGGGTAAAGGCAGCCCTTTCAGTCTCCTGTATCAGGAGCCAGAGAGTGACCTGACACTGAGGCTACATTACTGGTGTCCTTCTGGCCATTCTTGGGCCTCAGGTTTCATCCACTCCTTATATGCTGGTCCAGTGGGGGAAATGGATAGGAGCTGTAATTCAACAACCCAGAAGGAGGCACCATTTTCCCAAAAGGAGAGGAGGCTGGGAGGAGATTTTGCCTAGCATAAGCTGCAGAGCGCTAGGCGCCTCTGTTCCCCTTGCTGAATGTAGATGTACTCATGCAGCTTCAGAAGCACAAACCATGTTTTCCCCTCAAGCCACTGTGGGATGAACTACATGGGGTGTACCAGGCTGCCTGAGGAAACGGCTGTGCCTCCTCTATTTCTACTCTGCCCATAGGGTAGTTTTGCTGCTCCCAACTCCAGTACCCACCCACCCACTGCCCCTATTTCATTGATCTCTTTCCTCTCTCCAGCTGACGCCGTCCTGCACTTTGAGGTGGAGCTGGTCGGGCTCTCCAGGGCCAGCTACTGGCAGAAGATCCTGAATGAAGTGCTGCCCCTGCTCAGCCTTGTGCTCGTCCCGGCCCTCCTGGGGCTCATCGGCTACTACCTCTACCACAAAGCCCAGGCGCCCCGGATATCCAAGAAGAAACTCAAGGAGGAAAAAAGAAACAAAGCCAAGAAGAAATAAAGTCATGCCTCAGCTTTTTTTAAAAAACAAACAGCAACACAGTTTTGCACCTATTTCTGGCAGGGGGTGAAAAGAGTGCATGCGGCAGCCGGGGGTGGGGGGGAATTAGGGAGCACGAATCCAAGTTGGGCACAGCCCAGCCAAGCACCCTGAGATTTGAATGGGAAGGATTGGCCCCATAGGCTGGGGGCAAGGAGGAGGGATTGCCTTTAATCAGGAAAGGCGACCTAGGAGCCATTATTACTATGAACGCCCTTGACAAGAAACCATTTATAAGAACGGGTTCCTAGTAAAGCACTGAAGGCCCTCTAGGAAATATTCTGTGAGCAGCCATTGCTGGTTTAAAACATTCTGAGTTCCCACGTGTGGTGTACTTTTTTGAAACAGATTGTGCTGAAACAGGACTGCAGGGAGGGATCTTTTCAGATCCTTGAGGTACATAAACATAGTGAGCTTCAACGAGTTTAACAGTTATTCCGTCTCCCCAGGATGGCACCTGGATGTAGCCGATTGTTACGTATGTAATTATGAGTCTGTCAACAAGACTAGAGAGTCGCAGTGCCAAAGATGTCTTCAGGGAACACACCTTACAGGCTTTGCTCTGGGGACAAAGCCACGCTATTTCCCACAGGGCCAACTGCAAAGCAAGTGAAAGAAGATTTGCCAAACATGGGGTGATTCTGCACAGTCACTGCTTCAAGATACAGGATCAGTCTTTTCTAGTGGGGTTAATGAAGGAAGAATTAAATAAAAACGCAAAAGATAGGAAAGAGGAAAGCAGAGTAGCCCTGTGCACAAAGAGATCATAGGCTTAGCCAGGTTCAAAGCACTCCTCTTCTGTCTTTGCACCGCACCAGACATCCCACCACAGGCTTTTGGCTTTTGTTTACGCCTTTGCTTCCTTTTGAGCAGAAGAGAGCTTTTGAAAAGCTTTTCCATAGGCGTGGATTGGAGGCTTAAATGTTTGCGGATGCAGCGTCCATGACTCGGCTTGAAGAACAGAAAAGACTCTCAGACACATTGGCTCAACGCTGTTTAATTCTTGAACACCAACTTGTCATGGGGGTAGCTTTTCCCAAAAGGCCCCAATACAAGGTCTCTGGCTCAGCCGGCTAGTGCTTCCTTTCACCCAGGGGTCCATCCACAGGACAGATGCAAATCCTTGGACATCACCAGGTGCTGCCTTACAAGATCCGGGAGACCTCGTGTGCTGCCTCTATAACGTTATAGATAGGCCGCTTGACCCGTGCCTCTCCCACAGGCACAGCCTGGGGCAGGGAGGGGAGAAGGCTCTGTTGGTTCACAATCATTAGCGGATTAATCTGGCTCAGAACTTCGTCGTTCACTGAGATGCCGTCGAGATACTGCTTGAGCAACTGCCTTAACTTGAGGTTGTCTTGGAGCAGGGCTGCTTTACTCTGCTCTAGAGAGAGTTGTTCCAGCCTCACTTTGTTGTATCTTTGCCAGAAGCGCTCCAGAGCCACGTAGTCCTGCATCATCTGTTGAAAAACACATACGCAAAGAACCTCTGGTTATTGGCATGCACTGCTGTCTTATTGCAGAGCAGGCCGACTGGCACCTGGATAGGAATGGAATTGGTGGTGGCGGTGCATGAAATAGCTCCTGGGCAGTCCTAGACCTGGAAAGGCTTCTTGGGAATGTAACTGCCTGGGGACTAGTTGGAAACATAGTTTCCTGTGGAGGGATGGCAGCAGCCAAATAGCGGGTGCGCGCGCGCACACACACACACACACGCACGCACGCACGCACGCACACACACACACACACACACACACACACACACAAAAAAAAAATCAGCACTTGAGGCAGGTCTGTTTCAGTTAAGAGGGTAGGCAGAAAGGATGCGTGCTGGGAATAGAACAGAGCCCAAGACACAGCCAACATTAGACAGCCAAGCTACGTGTGAAGCCCATTAACGACAGGGACACGGGCGGGAGAAAAGGCCTGATCAGGATGAGGCCTGCCACCTTCCTCCCCTGCCAAGGTCTGGCTGGAATTGTATCCCCATAAATGTGGCTAGTGTCGGGGTCAAAGCCGCTACTTGCACATCGCAGCTTTGCCTCTCCCTGACCATCCTGTCTAGAGAAGAACAGCAGTGGATGCCAATCTTGACAAAGTCCTAAGAAAGCAAGAGTAGAGTAATCCTGAATTTCCTAAGAGCGATTAATCCTGTCAGTGGACGATGAGGGTAGTGTTATCTTTTTCTTTGTTGGTAGTGAAGCAGACGGAAGTGCACCCCACCCCTGCCTACTGTCAGGCTATTTACCTCAGCGAGCGGCTCTGCCGGTTTCTCCAAGACCATCTTATCTGCAGCCCTCTGTTCGTCCCAACTCAGGGAGCTAGCATAAAATGGCAGCACCTTCTCCTCTTCGGATTCCAACTTCCGACACATTTCAGCCAGGCGAAGGATCAGCTCTCCCTGGGGTGAAAGGGAGCAATAATAATTGGGACATGGTTCACCAATAGGTTTGGTGGGGAATCCTGGGGATAAATGTCCACATAACTACACTACAGTCTGTAGATCCATGAGGGCAGGCCTTAGGGGTGTCTAGCAGAGAATTCTCTGCCCCTTCCTTAACTACAATTTCCAAGGCTTCTTCATCCATGTGAGCAGGAAGAAAGCAACTGTTTCTTCCTGCTCATGTGGAGAGGAGAAACCACACCTGAAATATCAATGGCCAAAGTTAGCACATCTACAACTATTTTCTCCTTCATCTGGGAGTCTGGAATCCTTAAGGTTCCCAGGGATCACTAGAAGTTACGATATTCCTCATATGAATCCTCTCTGGGGGTAGGGGGAAGGAATGTCAAGCCACAAGTGCCCTGTAGTATCGATGGGACATTTCACCTTCGCCACCACACGTTCCAGCACTTTGAGGGCCCCGTTGCTCTCCTTGGTCAGCTTGGCCAAATTGCTGCGGGCCTTGGCTCTCGCCCGGTTCATCTGGCTCTTCAGCTTCTGCAGCTGCTTCAGCACCACCTCCTTCTCATCCCGCACGTGGCGGTTTTGCTCCTCGCTTTCCCGTGCATGGAGTGCAATCTTGTTCTTCAGGCTGACGATCAGGTCCTGGTAGAAACAAGGCAGCCATGGCAAATATGCGAACAGAGATTCGGTTTAGAGGACATTCTCTGCAGTAGCTGCAGGAAGAGACAGCAATGAACAGGGAGAGGAGGGGAGAAAGAGAAGAGAGAGATTCCTGCCCATTTTTGCTACAACCTCACCTGCTTAGGCACCACCAGTGTCCACACTGCCTCTGCCCTAGCCTACCAGCAGCCCATGGTCCTCAATCACTTTCCCAAAGGTTAGACGGCCCCGGAAACAGCTTCCCTACGCCTGCTACAAATAAAAAATCCAGCAACAGGAGGAAGTGTAACGATGCAAAAAAGTCAACACTTTGTTACGGTATTAGACCATGAGGTAACATTTGTCACGTAACAACTTATCACGACCATGGGAACGCAGGAACAGCAACAAAACCACGTGATCGCAACAAACGTTATTACGGTACAAAAGTAGTTGCAGAACAAAGGACATGGAATAACCGCCTAAGGGCCTTTTCACACGACCCCTAAGATCCGCTGGCCACTTAAATTTGGACCAGAGATCTTGGGGGTTCGTTGCTCTTCCTGCATCCCCACCCCTCCGCACTTCCTTGCTCCTGTCTGCGTGAGGGGAGGGAGAAAAAAAGAGAGGAAAAATGCAGGCTCACCTCCGTCTGCCAGTAGAAGCCCCGTCGTAGTCCTGATTCCTTCTCTTAAAGGGGCGGGAGGCAAAAAAAAAAAAAAAAACAGAAGCGAGGACAGCCCGGCACTGACCAGATTACATCCAGACCTGGGGATTTTCACCCTCCAAGAACAGGTACACGAAAAGTGCACTGGGGTGCGCTTAGGTGGGCGTGGTCGCACTTAATTTCCTGCAAACTCCGGAGCTGGTGGGGAAACAATTTTAAGCTCTGGAGCTGGGAGCCATTTGCGGCGGAGTTTAGGGGTTGTGTACAAATTTCTTAAGTGACGGTTTTGCTCCTGGAGAACCAGATGGAGAAAGCACTGTCCTCTAGACTTCGACTCCCAGCATTTCTTGTCCTTGGCTAGGGTGGCTAAGGCTGATGGGAGTTGCAGTTTAACAATCACTGGACAGCCACACTCTGCCTGTCTCTCCCCTTGGAACCATTCTCTCCTGTGTGCAAGGACCTGCCTGAGGGCCCCTCAGCCGAGAAATCCACACAGGAAGGATTCCCTGGAATTCGAATGCTTGGAAATTGCTCACAGAATTGACAAAAATAACTGGGCAAAACAGATACAAATGGCAGAGACCTTGGTCCTTTGCACATGCAATTCCAGCACACCCCTGCTGCCTTCTCTCAAGGCAAGAGCACCCTCTCTGCCAGAAAACAACCATCTAGTACTGTACTGAGTTTGCATATATGGGGGTTAGATAAGAAGGGAAGAACAGCCGCAGGGGACCGCCTTGCAAGAGAATTGTGCTACTGTACTTGTATCTTTAAGGAACAAAACAAAATGAAACTAGGGAACCTCTCTGATGTAGAATATGGAACCAAAAATATGAAAATGGAACAGATCATTGTGCATTTAAAAACCAAGTGCAAGACCAAACTTTTATGGCAAAATTATTTCAGAGTGAGCATCCATCAATCACAATCTACTTGCAACACATTTTTAAAGTGTTTGTTTTGTTGGAATTTGTTATTCATTGAAGCAGGGGGAAAGCTGAATGATTGCCTCCATACTGGAACGGCACTGCTTTTAATCTAAACTTATCTTAAAAATAAAATAAGGTAAACATATTTCAAAAATAAGCCATAAGAAACATTCACAAAACTGACAAGTGGAATTACATCACTGACTAGAGATTTCCCAAGGATGAAATATCCACAGTATCATTAACCCTGAGATGCTGATGGTTTTAAAAGTTTATAGATCATCATCAGTGCATTCTCTAAGGAAGAGCTACATTTTCCCAGGTTTGTACGGTTGCTACTATGTATTCTAGGAGAAGAGGGCATCTCTGCCATATCAAGCTACTACTACGGTATAAAGGACAATGTTTTCATAGGACGATAGTAAAACTGGCCATGTACGAGACAAAATGGCATGATTGTGTGGATAAGGTCATCATAACAACAGTTATCTCAGAAAATCCTGGGATACTTTCCAAAAATAGAACTGATTTTTCCAAGTTCCGTGGTGGATGGAGGGAAGGTGAAAGCTTGTTTACTGAACAGAGTCCTGGATCACAGGAGGGGCCTGGTATTTTTTTTTTTTTGCCACTCACTGAGTCTCTGAATTAATGTGCGAGACACTGGTGGACATGATTGTTCTTCCTTTTGGACTCTTTTCCAATAACTCAGGTGGGCTTTTACTCTGTCTAGGATCTACCCACTATCCACACACATCATATCATCATAGAATTTATCTATGGCTACACCCGTTCCTATACAGGGCAGCAATATTTTTTTCAAGAAATTGGCAGAGCACTGCTCCCCCCCCCCATGTCCAAAATGCTTCCACATGTAAGCTCATATAAAAAAAACGGGTTAAATAGCAGTCCCACTTGCTCATGAGGGGATTCAGTGCATCTGGCCTTCCAAACGTATGAAATACCGATCAAGGTATTTAGACTGAGAGGGTGGCCACAGAGGCTGTTTAGCCTACTATAGTGGACCCTAGTATAACAAACGGTTTGTATAACATAAAATCTGTACAACATGAAAAATTCTGGAGATAAGGGAAATTTGCTTAACAGAATTGCCAATGGGGCAAATCCGTACAACATAAAAATGGTTGCGATTAGGGATTACTCTGTTTTCAATGCATTCCTATGGGAAATTTGTATATAGGAAAATTTGCTTAACAGAATTTCATTTGGAACGAATTAATTCCTTTATACAAGGTACCACTGTATTTGGATTGCTCCAGGGATGGGCTGGTGTGCTCTGAAAGATGGCAACCAGACGAGATCTTTGCTAGAGTGCACCCAGGGGATGATGCTGGAGGAAGCCAGCTGTGTTTCAAGAACAGCTGATCAATGGAAGGAAATGATGCCTGGCTTTCAGTAGCCCCCTTGCCCCAAATGCTGCCCTATCCGGGCATGACGAAGAGGTGCCACCCACCTGCATTTTTTGCAGCTTCCTCATCTGCCTCTCAATCTCCTTGGTGCTCTTCTCATCCCTGAGTTTGAGGGCTTCAAAGGCAATCTTGCGGTCCTCGGTTGCCTCCGTATAGTTCCGCAAGGCCTGCTGAAAGCGTTTCCAGAGCTCCTCCACTTTGCCCTCCAGCTGCATGCGCAGGTAATGCTTCTCCTCTAGATTCTGGGAGGGAAGGAACATGGATCAGACTTCTACCAATTCCCACAGCTTCCTGCTCAAGAGGCACCCAGTTAACTGTCTCCTTCTAGGGGGGAAAATGTTTTGGACTGTCACTTCTGGAATCAAAGGGTGATGCTTATACACATCAGCCAGAAGCAGGCTGGGGTTCCACTGGATCAGGTTGAACAAAAGCTCCTTTCTCAAGCTTAAGAAAGCTTCCTTGCAGTCACACTACAGGGAAGTATATCTGTTCCCACTACAATTACCAAATTGTAGGCTCACCTACAAGGAATCCTGTAACTAAAGAAGAACTGTAACTATTAGAAATAAGGATGACCAGCAGATGGTTTCAACCATCCTCTCGGTTCCCTAAGTGCTATAATCTGTCCTACAGTTGTACTTGGCATGACGTGAACATTACAAGGGATACAGAACAGCAGGGCAGATCGAACCGTCTGGCCGTGCTATGTCTTGGAACCTTAAGGGGCTCTTGGACCCTTAAGCTAAGATGTCTACTAACCTATTTTCTGTACTGTATGTGTTCTGTGTTGTATCTCTATCTGTTTTTAATAAACCTTTTGCTATATAACTAACTCAGCGTGGCAATTTTGATGAACCACCAATGGTGCATTGGCAAATTATAAAGAACCACCCCAATGCCAATTTTTAAGGTACATTCTTGACTTTAACAAGAGGAGGTCTTAAAACACACAATGCTAAGAAATAAGGTCATGAGTTGGGGAGAAAGAAAGAAAGAAAGAAAGAAAGAAAGAAAGAAAGAAAGAAAGA
>JAHTLZ010003468.1:18320838-18361434 GCA_023846285.1 Phrynocephalus versicolor | reverse complement strand
CACACACACACACACACACACACACACACACACACACACACACACACACACACATACAGAGAGAGAGAGAGAGAGAGAGAGAAGAGAGGTCTCACCAGAAGTGTGCACATATACTACTGTACACACACACTTATACTGTATGTACAATTTGAATATTATAGATAGACAGACCATTTTTCCATGGCAAGAAATGTCAAAACAAACTACCGCCACACGATGGCACCACTGCTTAACAGTTATTTTTTGCTTGAGATGGGAGGCACTGTACTGTATCTTGGTGAATGAGAAGAGTACAATTTCCAGTGCTTATTTCCAGTGCCATCAAATCACCTAAGCTTTTCAACTTTTTCAGGCCACAGTTTTTACCAATTAAATATCAGGTATCTGGAGCTCTCACTTTTAACTTTCTGAGAAGCTACTATGGCTGGAAAAGATGATGGACAAGGGGAAAGTATGGAGAAAGCACTAAGAAAGCAGGAGGGCTGCAATCTGGAAATTTGCCCGAGACCTATTGTGTAAAGTGTCTTGAATGAGGCAGTGTGATGGTGCACTCAAAACCTCCTTCCAAAGCATCCTAAGTGTAGATCCAACTCATTGCATTTTGTGGTGAGCTGCCTTGAGCTATTGCAGGTAAAGATGAAGTATAAACATTATTTATTTATTTATTTATCCATTCATCCATTCATTCATTCTTTAAGTGGCTCTGCTAAGTAGGCTAATACCAATGTTTCAAGGCCACAAATAGATCTGAAAAACATTTGTTGAGAAATATTTGGATGTCGTTTCTGACTAAAAATACCGTATGCTTCTGGATTTTAAAGGATTAACCAGTGGTGAACACTGTTGCCCAGGGAATGCCCAATTGCTAAAAAGAAGACAATATTCAGGGAGGCTCCTTTTATGTCCTCCGTTTTCTGAGAAAATGGAGCTTCCCTACAGAAAGCACTTTGTATTAATGTTGAGAACAAATCAGCTCACGCATGTTACAAGGCACATGATCCCCTTCAACCTGCACAGAGGAAGATCTTATGTTGGAAAGAGGCCGCCCTGTTGATGTGGCTCATTACTGGGCAAACATAATCTAGGTTACTTTTGTTTTGTTTTTAATGTTATTCATTTTATATACAGAATCTTTTTAAACATAATATTTGTATTCCATTCTGCTTAGCAATATAATTTGTTGGTGCTTCTGACAAGAATAAAGAAAGATCCCATCTTTACTGAGAGCCACTCTATGTGTCCTGCCTATAAAAATTAACAGGAAACTCCAATGGATTCAAAGTGCTGCAGCCAAATGGCTAACTGGGGCTGGACACAGGGATCATATAACCCCTCCATTACAGTAGCTCCACTGGCTGCCAATCTATTTCCAAGCTGAATTCAAAGTGTTGGTTCTAACCTATAAAGTCCTAAATGGGTTGGGTCCAAGCTGTCAAGACTGTACAGTATCTCCTTTTATGACTCTCTTCAAGTATTAACATAATCTGGGAGGCCTTTCTCTTGGTCCCATTATCTTCCCAGGGGCATCTGAGGGTATTTGTACACAACCCCTAAACTCCGCTGCAAATGGCTCCCAGCTCCGGAGCTTAAACTTGTTTCCCCACCAGCTCCGGAGTTTACAGAAAATTAAGTGTGGCCACGCCCACCTAAGCACGTCCCAGTGCACTTTTCAGGTACCTGCTCTTGGAGGGTGAAAAATCTCAGATCTGGATGTAAAGGAGTGAGTGCCTGGCTCTCCTCGCTTCTGTTTTTTTTTTTTTTTTTGCCTCCCGCCCCTTTAAGAGAAGGAATCAGGACGATGACGCGGCGGGGAGGCTTGGACCGGCAAACGGAGGTGAGCCTGCATTCTTTTGTCCCCTTTTTTCTACCTCCCCTCACGCAGACAGGATCAAGGAAGTGCGGAGGGGTGGGGACGCAGGAAGAGCAACGAACCCCCAAGATCTCTGGCCCGAATTTAAGTGGCCAGCGGATCTTAGGGTTGTGTGAAAAGGCCCTGAGGAAGACACAGGAAAGGGCCTTCTCTGTGGGTGCTCCCAAACTTTAGAACTCCCTCCCACGGGAAGCCAGGTTGGCCCCATCTTGGCTGTCCTTCCAAAAGTGAAGATGTTTTTCTTCAGGCAACCTGTGTGGGTTTTTTCAAACTGGATTGCTGAATTTGACTGCTTTGAGTGTGCTTTTGTGTTGCATATGTTTCTTCTATGGCATTTGTTTGAGCCTTTTTAGTATTTGTATACGCACTGTTGGCAGCTTTAATATTGTCTTGTAATGACGTAAGCCTCTTTGGTTAATTTTAAGGAGAAAAGTAGGGTAAAAATATTTTAAATAAACAAATGCAAAATACAAATAAAAAGCGAATCAAACCACAGCAAAGTATAGTTGTGGCCTCCGTCTGGTAGCTGTTCAGCTAACTCGGAACACAATGAAAAGTTATCTGAGAGGTCTAAAGACAGCCATTCAGCCAGGATTTCCCCTCCTGCTTTGTTTATGCTGCCTCTGATCCAACCCTGCCCATTTCCGGGCAACCATGGTGTTTTCTCTGCTTGCTCATTTATATAGAAATGATCAGAAGGTCGTCCAAAAGCCAGGAATGCAGCTTCAGGAAACAAGAACATCTTATCCAGGCACTTTTCCCCCCTGTTGATCACCCCACAGGGGATGGTTCCATTCCACAGCCTCATCCACTCCCACCAAGCACGGTGGAGAGGAGCTCCCTCTATCAACTGCTTTCTGTTAGAGAAACGTGATTTAATCTTAACTGTATGAATGCTGCTTATGTTTGCTTTTAAAATGTAAGTCGTCGTCCCAGCTTCACATCTATTTGGGCCTTGGCAGGTTCCATCTACAGTGCCGTCTTATATACAGTATGTGTACTCAGAAGTGAGTCCCACTGAATTCAGTAAAGCTTGCTCCTTGATGGGGGGGGGGCGTGCTGTTGATCCCCCGATGTCACTTGAATGTTATTAACATGCACATTTTAATTAAACAGCCATGTGGCACCTCTCTACATAGCCCCAGGATCTCTACGTACAGTATGATCCTGGACATGTCTACTCAGACATAATAATAATAATAAATAATAATTGTGTACTGTTACATCAATTCTGACAGTACACAATACAGGGTTTTCCAGGTAGAGACTGCCCAGAAGTGGTTTTCCATTCCTTTCTTTCTGGGGAGCAGTTCAGGGGCTGTGCAGCTTCCCAAGGGCCACACAGGCTGGCTCTGCTCAAAGGATACATGGTGAAGAATCCAACGCCCAACCTCTGGTAAGATTTGCAGAATTACTTCTCTTTCTCTTTTCCCCCCCCTCCTAATTTTGGATTTTTCCCACTTTTGTCTTCACATTTCTGAACATGTTAGCTGTTGTATTTGTATCTTCTTCAGATGTGTTTATATTATTTAGTTACTTAAAGCATTAGTCTGTCTGGCGCCCTAAAGTTTGCCAAATCTCCTGGGGTGGATCATAACAAAATAAAACAGCCTCAGTAAATCCACATATTAAAACCAACATAGCAAAAAGAATGAAAACCGAGTACAAGCCATTGACAAAAAGAACATTGTAGGTGGCATGCCACAAGCATGGCTTTTTAAAGCTTATGGAACCTGTGCACTCTGTACTGAAAAATGTAATCTGATTAATGTCACTTTGGGTAAAAACCCATGGTGTGTTATCATTTCTATAGTGGGAGTATAATGCATTCATCCGAATGGTCAATGGTCTGGATCCAGCTTTGACAAATCTTAGGAAAGACTTACTAAAGTACATTCTGACTTTCTAGAGTCTTTTGTGCTGTTGATTTAAATCAAAGGATCAGCTCTAAGCATGGGTGAACTTGGATCCAACTCATTCTCTTTTTCTTTTCGGACAAAGAACTGATTTAACTCAAACTACATTGGAACGGTCTCACTGATTGCACAGATTTCTAGGGCAGTGGTGGTGAACCTTTGGCCCTCCAGATGTTTTGGACCACAACTCCCACAGGCCTTTGTCATCGGCAACAGAGGCTTGGAATTCTGGGAGTTGTGGTCTAAAACATCTAGAGGGCTGAAAGTTCACCACCACTGCCTATGGCCACCCTCTGGCCTGGTCAGAATCCTTCTCTGCTGCTTTCCTTCAGCTGACCAGTCTCTTTCTGCTTCAGCAATGGGGCTGAGACAGTAGTTCCAGAGTACCCCTGTTCTACACAAAACACACTGTACATACACTCTTCCAAGAGAGATTGCCCTGAGACTACAGCAGGCATTTTAAGCTAGCATCCATTTTGTCACTCTCTTTCTCCCCAACCCCCTGCCATACCTTCCGCTGGAAGAATCTAGCATTAAAATTCACCACCAAAGGCGCAGCATTGAACCCATCTCATAAAATAAATGTATCCTTTGCCATTTTTCCTTTCAAATGTTGCAGTAGATAACAATTTGTTTTAACCTCAGCCAAACTGTTTGCCAAGATCATAAGATCCCCTGCTGGAATAATACCAATCTTGCAGACATTAACGCTGGAAATCAGTAGGATGAGTATTTAGAGCCATATGTGATTGTTGTCCTTTGGCACTAACTCAAACGGTAATCCCCCCCTCCACATTTGAGACAACCTCCCACATCTTCTGCTTGGTTGTTTTCTTGCTTCCATTGTTTTGTTGTTGATAGCCCCCTTCCCCCTCCAATATTCCTTCAAGCAGAAAGCATGGAAGGTCCCTTCCACTTGGTGGAAGCTCCGTTTCCTCCTTTTTATCCTTCTGACTGTAACTACAAATGATAACCGTAAGTAAATTTATCTTTTTCTACCTTAAATGTTTCTAGACTGATATTATCTTGCAAAGTGCTACTTTGTATACAAAACAAATTGAGCTGTTGAGACAGATCTGATTTCTCCACATTTCTGTTTTGTTATTTTTTCTACCTCATATTCTGCTAACAAAAGGGAACAACCAAACCAATAGTTTTAGCATGTCCACAGGTCACAGATGCAAAGAGACATAGTGGACTATGTTAAAAGTTTTCCATTAAAATACACCAGAATTTATTTTAATTAGCTCCTGCTTCTATCTTCAAGAATTGTGTGACATTGTTACTTACGGCACATTTCTGTTCCTTCCTGCACTACAACTATTTATTTGACTGGCTTTTTAGCAGCCAGGAGTTTAAGGGGGAATGTCTATAGCAGTGGGGGAATTTTCTCTCTGAGGAGAGTTCCTAGTGACTGGCTAAAATTTAACTCAAAAATTGCAACATACACAACTTTCTGAGGGATCCAGGCTTACACGCTTTAGTGAAAACATGCCAAGTAAGAGCCTGCCTGGAAATTACATCAGTTTCAGAAATCCGCCTCCTAATTCCAGGTGCGTCAAGCTTAGATGTGCTTCCCCTGCTGTGATTTATTTTATTTAAAGGGAGTAATCCTGCTCTTGAGCTGATAAAATTCCCAGAAAGGCTTGCATTAAATCAAGAAGGATAACATTAGTTAAGACAGTAAAACTAGACTATTTAAAGAGGATATGATGACATTAGCACATTACTTCTTCCCCTTTATCTCACTAGGTCAGGGGTGCCCAAACTTTTTATAAGGAGGGCCAGATTTGGTGGCTGAGAATGTGTCAGGGGCCGGTTACTCCCCGACCCTGCCACCCCACTGCAAGCCCCACCCACTGACCCATAAGCCCCACCCACTGACCCCTTGCAACCCCACCCGCAGGAAGGAAGGTGGGGACCAAGGGAGGGAGGGAGGGAGGTGGGGAACAAGGAAGGGAGGGAGGGAGGTGGGGACCAAGGGAGGGAGGGAGGAAGGAAGGTGGAGACCAAAGGAAGCCCAGGGAGCCGTGGCCACAGGTCGCCCCTTGGAAGAGGCAATCTGTGCGACCTTGCACCCCCCCCAAGCTCCCCAGCAGTGGCGATGGCTCGCCCGCCAGCCCACCCCAAAGCTCCTTGGTGGTGGCAGAGGCCCGCTGGCCTGCCCACCCCCACACATTCCCCTGCGGTGCCGGTGGCGGCAGATCGCCACTGCCCAGCCGCCCAAGCTTCCCAGCGGTGTCAGTGTTGGCAGAAGATTTTTTTTTTTAAAATGGGGTGAAGGAGGGGGAGGGAGGGGCAAGCCAGCCAGGCGCGGGCCACTCAGAATGGTCGGACGGGCCGGATTTGGCCCCCGGGACGGACTTTGGCAAGGCCTGCACTAGGTAGTTGATTTTAATGGCCTGTGTGGCAGAAAGAGCATCTGGACCAGAACTTGGAAATGTTATTTATTAGACTACAGTTTCCATAATTCCCTGTCTGTACCAAGTGTCTGAGAAATGTAGCCAAAAACAACATTTCTGAGCTCGGGGAGTAGCTAAATATAAAACATAGTTACTGTAATTAATTACATTTTCTAATATAATTAAGATGTGCATTAACTCAGTTGGTTGGAGTTATAGATGGGCATAACCACTAGTTCGGTGGTTTGTGGTGTTTCGTTTATCGGCCGAACAGGAGTTTGGTAGTTTCCAGGTCTGCCTCCTCTGGCGGGTGCCCACTTAGAGAAAATGCCTGGAGGAGGCGGAGCGAGGAAGCCAGGGGAGGCTGGTCTGGGAAGCACCAAACATTTGTTTGGCCAATGAATGAACTGTCACGAACCACCAAACTAGCAGTTCGTGCCCATCTCTAGTTACAATGCTTAGCTGATGGACCAGGAGAGTTTGAACTCCCACTTTGCCTCCTGGAAGAAGGGCCAGCTGAAGTCATCTCCAGTGTGTGTGAAGGCATTACATGCCTTGCTAACCCATGTGACATTGGGGAAGTTGCACAGCCCCCACAGCCCCACAAAAAGGAGGGGCTGGCAAACCATTTCTGAGCATGTCAGACCTACAAAACCCCAGGAGAGTCACTACATCAAGATTGATTTGGTGGCAAATAATAATTTTATTTTACAATTGTCCTTTGAGGAGGGATTAGTTCACTCCTTTTAAAGTGCAATGGTAACTTTATAGTAAATTTTATTGATATAGGGGTGCAGCCTCAGTCAGTGGTGAAGACTTTCCCTTAACTCAACAGATGCCATCTGGGCTGCTTCTTTGTACAGTATTTGGTTATGGCTTTTAAGGCAAAGAAAATGTGGACAAAAGACAAAAAGTGTCTTACTTCACACACCAGCAGCTTGTAACTTTTAGACATGGGTCATTTCTTCAAAGAAACTTTTAAAAGTAACCGCTTTAGTTACTTTTGACAAACAGAATGTGAACTATTTCCATAAATATAACTACAATTCTGGCTAATTAATAGTAACTATTACTTCCAAGTGTCAAGGCAGACAGAGCTGGAGACAGGGGTCAGTTTATCAAAGTGGAGAATTTTTTTAAAGGAACTAATTGCATTATTTGTTACTTTTAAGCAGCAAGCTTAAAAATCTTACCAGGAAACTAGTTTCTCAAAAGAATTAGCCCTGCTTCCTTTTAAGTTTGGTTTATTGTAATCCCAGATTAATATGGTCGATACTCAGGCACTGAGAGGTTTGCCTATTGTAACTATTTTAACGACTATTTTATGCCAATAAAGGTGACTTTGACTTGACTTGACCAGGAAATCAGCAAAACACAAATAAATACTCTCTGGTTCCCTCTAATGGCCAGTTCTAATAGTACAGCTTGTAAATAAGTACAAAAAGTATTTTTGCCATGGTGTGCTGTCAAGTCAATTGCGGATTATGGCAACCCTTTCCAGAGTTTTTCAGGCAGAGACTACTTAGAAGTGGGTGACCATTACCCCCTTCTGTGGGGCACTTCAGGGATTGTGCAGCTTGCCCAAGGTCACACAAGCTGGCTGCTCTACTCCCCAGGAGGCACTAGAGCAGTGGTGGCCAAATTTCAGCCCTGCAGATGTTTTGGACCACAACTCCCAGAATTCCAAGCCTGCATTACCAATGACAAAGGACTGTGGGAGTTGTGGTCCAAAACATCTGGAGGGCCGAAGTTTGGCCACCACGGCACTAGAGATATAGCAAATAGATTTCTGTGTCACTGCTCTCAGCTGTGTGCCTGAAGTATAAGGAATGCTGTTTTACATTTCTGAACTTGTTTCCCTGGTCGTCTTGTAAAAATGCTGATTCTTCACAAGCTCAGGGGCCTGAAGAGCACTGAGCGGGCACCTTCCATCCCAGATCCTGAGACAGATTTGTTTCTGGTGCTTGTTCATGACAGGAA
This sequence comes from Phrynocephalus versicolor, assembly GCA_023846285.1. Classification (NCBI taxonomy): domain Eukaryota; kingdom Metazoa; phylum Chordata; class Lepidosauria; order Squamata; family Agamidae; genus Phrynocephalus; species Phrynocephalus versicolor. Next base: position 18,353,266 of record JAHTLZ010003468.1, on the reverse strand, counting down.
AGGCTGTGAATCAGCACCTCCGAAGGAAAGCAGAAGTTCTCACATTTCCTTAAGCAGGGCTGCATGTGAGGACACAGCTAATTCAAGTGGCACTTTCAATTATGAGGAGGTATTTTTGGAACTGTACTTCCCCAGTCAAGTAATGGGAAGAACCGCTGGGGAATTTCCCGGAGCTGTTCAGAATTCTTTAACACAGCCTGCCACAGCAAAGTTGCCCTGGAACTCACAGACGGGCAAATATCCTCCCAGGAGAAATCTACCTGACTTGACCCATCAGGATTTTTGGGAAACTGAGGAAAAAAACTAACACTTTTTTTTTAAAAAAAAGTTCTTTATACTTAAATTTGCCCATGGGCCAAATTCTCTGCTTCCTGCAGACTGGGGCAGTGGGGAGGGGAGAGATAAGGGATAAAACCACAGTGTACAGTGAACCCTTGTATAACAAACGGTTTGTATAACATAAAATTTGCACAACATAAAAAATTCCGGAAATAGGGGAAATTTGCTTAACAGAATCGCCTGTGGGGCGAATCCGTACAACATAAAAATGGTCGTGATTAGGGATTACTCCGTTTTCAATGCATTCCTATGGGAAATTTGTATAAAGGAAAATTTGCTTAACAGAATTTCATTTGGAATGAATTAATTTCCTTTATACAAGGTACCACTGTATTTTGAACATTATAGGCAACCTTGGGCCCCATTATCCAGAGAAAGATGGCCTATGAATAAAACAAATAATTAAAAATATTCCTGGAAGGTTGCTGTTCGACAAGAAGAGTGACACTTGAGAAGCAACTTCATTCATATCACATCCTGGAGGGGAACAGTTTGTATAACATAAAATTTGTACAACATAAAAAAATTTCGGAGATAGGGAAAATTTGCTTAACAAATCGCCTATGGGGCAAATCTGTAAAATGGGCTCACTCTGTTTTCAATGCATTCCTATGGGAAATTTGTATAAACGAAAAATTGCTTAACATAATTTCATTTGGAACAAATTACAGTAATTCCTTTATACAAGATACCACTGTTTTTGGTTGTTGGCTTCACACCACGCTTTCTCGTGGTTGTTTTGTCATTTGTTTTGTGTCTCATATTTGAACTCTACTTATATGCTTTAATATTCTTCTGTCAGAGATGATGTGAGAAGAGAACAACACGGCACAGATTAAAACTAATTATAAATGTGCACATAGCAGCTACCGCCATCCCGTCTATCATGAAGAATATGCTTTTTCTTCTTTGATTTCAAAGCAGAGGTCGACCGGTGGATTCATACTGGTTTCATGTTGCACCATCAGATGCTTATCCATCTATTTGTCATTCTCAGAATGCCTTATATAAGCAATCAGTAAAAAATAATCCCCACTTGTAGACACAAAGTCTAAAAAGACATGATTTGAAAGGAAAATAGTGATGGGGAGGAAAGAAGAAAAAGCTAGTAGTCATTAACTTGAAAAGACCTCTATCAGGAATCCAGCTGAATAGTTTTTGACTCAGGAGTACTGTAAGTCAAAATGAATACAGAAAGCTTCCTTATACCAGGTTAAGCCATTTGCTTATCTAGCTTGATGCTGCCTTTCCTATTGCCTGTTCCCTTATCTTTTTAAAAGCAGACGCCAGGACTGAACATTACCAATTCTGCTCACAAGACAACCCTTCTCTGTACTGTTCTATTGCCCTTCCCTCCTATGTAGTTCTGCTCAGTGAGATTTAAACCCTAGGAAGGAGGCTGTGTCAGCCTTTCACACAACCGAAGGGTGAGTACCCAAAGCTGGCAACCATCCTTTGTTGGTGAAAGGGGATGGTCTCCTGTATTCTGCTTAACCTCCCATCTGGGCAGGTGAAGGACGCTTCACCATGAAATGTCACCAGCAGAGCTGCTGTTGACTTCCTGCCTCAAGGACAGGCAGTGACAAAAACACACTCAAAGGGCGTTGCCTCTTTCAACACTGATGCAAGAATCAGTAATCAAATAGAGACAGAAGACTAGCAGTGCAGTCTGGCATTGCTGAAGGGGAGTAGTAAAATCAACACTCAGCAACCAAAGCTTTAAAAAAATTGCTTATTGTCGAGGAGCCTAGAAAGGATCTGTTGGTCTTTTGGCCTTTAGTTCCAGGATCCCCCTACCTCACAACCAAGCCTCCCAAAGTCTCATCGGAACAGCATCCATATGTTATTTTTCACAAGAGGCTCTCACTAGGCCAGTGGTGGCGAACCTTTGGCACTCCAGATGTTTTGGACCACAACTCCCACAGTCCTTTGCTATTGACAATCTAGGCTTGGAATTCGGGGAGTTGTGGTCCAAAATATCTGGAGTGCCGAAGGTTCGCCACCACTGCACTAGGCTTTTGCCTTCCCTTCGCCGGCAGATGAAGGGTGGCCAGATGGTGCTGAAAAACGGTACATTCACACACAAATGTGTGGAAGAGTAACACCCCAGGTCTTGTGTGTAGAGCAGGCATGTCCAAAGTCAGGCCCAGGGGCCAAATGTGGCCCATTTACAAATTTTGAGTGGCCCGCGGCCTCTTCTCCCTGTTGGCTCAGCCTGTTATGCATCCCTAACAGCTGGCCCATCCCCATAACAGATGGAGGCATCAGCTTGCAGTTTTATGTTTTGCCTGCCCTCCCTACCTCCGTCCACCACCACCCAGCCACCTTCCCAGCCTACCCGGCCCTGGCTCTGTTGCTGCAGCATCCTCCCTACCTCCTTGCATGTTATAGAGACTTGTCCAATGTCTGACTTGGGAGCCAAATGCGGCTGAATGGTCGGCCCCCACACATTTTCACCTCGCCAAATCTGGCCCTCCTTGCAAAAAGTTTGGACACACCTGGCGTAGAGGCTCCCTGATAAGGTAATAATTGTCCTTGTGTTGTAATGGTGTTATGTGCGGTAACTCAACCCTTGGCTTAAAGCCTGAAATAAATTCACTTAAGGAAGTTCATGGAAGGGAAATTCCCCCTTAAAAAGGTGCATGCCACCTTTTTGTTTTGAGTCAGCAAAGCAAGCAGGGTCTCAAGCGGCAATCCATAATCTGGCTTCATATGCCCAGCCTGCTTTCTTCATATTTGCTTTCTTAAATCAATGGAGGCAGTTTCTGAAGTTTTTTTCGCTGTTGGGAGTGGCTTCTCACCCAGCCAGCCACCATCCAAATTTCCAGAAAATAGACTGAGTAGAAACTCCACTAGGCATCTGGCAGAGTGGTTTTTGTTATATGGTGGTTGTTGCTGGAGAAACAGGTAGCCACTTTTCCTTATTTCCAAGCAGCCCAGTCAATGCTTCTGCGCTGTAGCCCTGTTGAGTGATGCTGTGTTAAGACCACAACAAGCATGGTTTTAAACCAAGGGTAGGCAGAGGGAAAGATGACCACTGGAGGGTCTTTGATGTTTGACCTGTAAAATAGCTTCCAGGGCTGGGCCTTCACCTCCACTCACTCCTGCTGGGTGACACAACTCACTGGCTCAGCACAGAGGTGATTGCATATGTGATCAGTGGGTTTCCCTCCAAATCTTTTCCCTTCCTGTCTCTGTGGCATCACAAGGGCTCACCTCAGGCCTCAGACACTGGTCCTGAAAGGAATGGGACAAGGCTGACCTAGAAACCTAGTCATCTGTGGCGCAGGATTATATGAGGTGAAGTCCAAAAACATCTAGGGCAGTGATGGTGAACCTTTTAGAGACTGAGTGCCCAAACTGCAATTCAAAACCCACTATTTTTTTTTTTTGCAAAGTGTCAATACAGCAATTTAACCTGAATACAGGTGGCTGTGAAGATGTGATGTTGGGTGCCCACAGAAAGAGCTCCGAGTGCCACCTTTGGCACCTGTGCCATAGGTTCACCAACACTGATCTAGGGGGTACGCTTTTGTTCCAGGTTGGGTTTGGAATTTGGAGACGTCCAGATGGTTCAATGCCTGGAAGAAATGTCTTACAAGGAGTGGCTTAGGGAGCTGGAAAGATTTAGACTTACAAAAAGAAATTTGAGATGGGATATGAGAGCCATGTTTAAGTATTTGAAAGGATGTCATACTGAAGAGGGGACGGGATTGTTTTCCATGGCTTCAGAGACCAGGATTTGGAACAATGTTTTCAAACTATAGGAAAAGAGATTCCATTTGAACATTAGGAAGAACTTCCTGGCGGCTAGAGCTGTTTCTGCAGTGGAATATGCTGCCATGGAGGGTGGTGGGGTCTCCTTCTTTGGAGGTTTTAAGCAGTGGCTGGATGGCCATATATCGGGGGTACTTTGATGAGAGTTCATGTATGGCAAGGGGTTGGACTGGATGGTCCTTGAGGTCTCTTCCAACTCTATGATTCTATGATTCTGTGAGCTCGGGCGGGATCACAGCCTTGGCCATTTAGTTGCTCCTCAGAACCACGGTTTCTGAGGAGGTGGCTGGGGTGTTGCTCTCTGGCCAGGTTAACTCTGACGCAGCTGTGTCATGACAGGATTAGGTGACTGCTGTGTGATACCGGTGCTACGCTGAGCCACAGAGACAAGGCAGCCTTTTCTTCAAACAGATGGTACATCTGACTCAATTTTACTTTTGATATATGTTCGCATTTTGTCTCACAAGAGCAGTGGGGAGCAGTTCTGAGCCGGTGTATCATTGAACTGCTACTCTACCCACCGCCAACACGGACAGTAGCTTGGAATTTATAGAACAGCAGTCCAAGGATATCTACAGATCTGCTATTACCCATTGTGTGAAACCAAAACAATGGGCGAACAGCTTGCCTGCCTATTATTGCCAAGCTTGAAAGGAATGAGTGTGGCAGCAGGAAAGGAAGGGAGAGCCAATGATGAGAAAGATGTCAAATGCACTGTCAGTGGGGGACCAATAGTAGATGGCTTCTTATTGAACAAGGAGGGTGAAGATGATTGGAAGGTGGAGGGCAGTGATAAAAAGGGAAGAAAAGATAGGCAAGGTGAATTGGGCTGAGGAGATGAAGAAAGGAGTGAATCACGCAGAATTGAAAGTTTACAGCTTTCCCAGTGCCAAGGGTCCTTGAGAGGAAGCCGTGTCTAGGGTAGGCAGAGCAGAGAGGGATGTGGGAGCCACCGGCAGATTGGGCATGACATCCTTGTTGTGGCACTCTGTGCTCAGAATGCAAAAATGCCTTGAGGAAACCAACAGACTGTGGATGTTTTGGGAGACTTCCCTACCCAGATCTATGCTAGAGACTGGAAATGAGGAATGGAGAGACACTTTATTGCCGGGCGAGTTTGAATAGTTCATGCCTTTGGAAGTTATTGTTCACAGTGTTAAAGCGAGTTCCAGTCAAGAGTTTTGTTCAGATATGCCGTCTCCGTTGGTTATGAGCCCACATGGGAAGGAATCGCCTCAGACCCAAGATGAACCTCGTCACACCCATCCTTTCTTTTTTCCTTGTGTGGAGACAGCAGGCTGTTTTATTCGGGCCCCAAACACACAGGTTCAACTCAATCCAGCTATGAAGCTTGGGCCAACCATCTTTTTGGTCTCTGAAAGACCCTATCCGTCACAGGTGTACATTGAGGGGGGGGGGAATGACACACCTGTGTCTAAGCTTTGTTAAATTGTGAGGTGCAAAGTCAAGGTGAAAGTAACCACAAGCTCATCTGCATGGCGTTTGTGGCCCTCAGTCAATTATGAAGAGTATACAGTAATCCAGTGGTGCATCTTTAGGTTCATGCAAGCATTACAGTGAAAACAACGGGGGGGGGGGGAGACCGAAACATAGAAACACCTTAAAGACTCTGTTATAATTTAATGCAGGCCTGCCCAAAGTCTGGCCCGGGGTCCAAATCCGGCCTGTCAGGCCATTCTGGGTGACCCGTGGCTGGCTGGCCCACCCCTCCCCCTCCTTCACCCACACATTCCCCTGTGGTGGCCACGGCTCCCTGTGATTCCTTTGGTCCCCACCTTCCTTCCTTCCTTCCTCCCTCCCTCCCTTGGTCCCCATCTCCCTCCCTCCCTCCCTTGGTCCCCACCTTCATTCCTTCCTCTTCTACCTTCCTCCCTCCCTCCCTTGGTCCCCGCCTTCCTTCCTGCAGGTAGGGTTGCAAGGGGTCAGTGGGTGGGGCTTGCAGTGGGGTGGCAGGGTCAGGGAGCAACCGGCCCCTGACACATTCTCAGCCACCAAATCTGGCCCTCCTTACAAAAAGTTTGGGCACCCCTGATTTAATGTAAGCTTTTGTGGACCAGTTTACTTCCTCAGAAATACATTTGTGGACCCTCTCAGTGTGTTTATCCTGGTTCAAAGCCCGAGTCATCCCACACTAGTTATAGTTATGATCAGGCAGCCTTTTATCCTTGCATTGGGAGAAGCACAAAGCCAGTGGTCTGTGCCTCTCTTGGCAGGGCAAAATGAACTCTGGGTTTGTTTGCTCTGCCGGTGCATTCCCTGCTTTTGGAAAGTGCCGGTTGCATGAAGGAATTTAAGTCAGCCACTGGGGGAGTGAGAATGGGGCCAGGGCAGTAGGGCAGGAGAGAAAGCTTTCTATGGGAAATGCTGTTTCTCTCTGCAATCAGTGGAATCCATTTAGAGCTCTCCTTTTTCTGTTCAAAACCAGCTTCATGTGAGCATCTCAAAATCCAGCCTAGAAGAAGGCTGCCTTACATGCAATTATTATAAACCAAAGTTTGTGTCAAACCGTAGTCCTGCAAGAAGGCTTGGTGGGGCAGGGAGTGACTTTTTTTTGTCAAATTACTCTGTTTACCTGTGGTTAGTAAACACAGCAAACAATGAGCCCTTTAGGGCAAACATAGGTCTGAAGAACCAGAGGATCTCCAAGAGATATGAGTGAAAAAACAAATTATTTACAAGGTTTAAAAAAGAAGATAATAACTCTAAGCTAAGAGTGCTGGATCATTTCCCAAAGATGAAGCAAAGAAGGAAGTAGACCCGGGCAGCTTCTAAAGATGAGGGGGGTTAGGGCAGAACTCTGGAATGGTGACAAAGCCCTGTCTCTGAAGCTCAGAAATCCCTTTGGTTATAATCAAAGTTTGTGGTCTGGACAAGTGTCACCAAGCTGTGGGAAAATGGCAGCAATCTTTTAACATTCCTGCCAGGAAGACGTTGGGTGTGATCTCCCTCTGTGCAGCAGAAGTATATTCTAGACCCTAGTCACTTCCACTGTCTGGAGACTTTCATTTCTTGCTTGCCAAATTCTTACAGCACAGTGGCCAACAAGGCTATGCCAGTTGTCATGCCCCTCATGTCTCCACCGACCCTCCGACCCTCCTCCTCTTCCTGAATTTGTTGCAACAATAACAAAAGGGAAAATGTGTCTCCCCTCTCCTGCCCCTCCACCCCAATTAAAGCAAAAACAAGGCATATATATTGTTTTTAAGGTGGGGGGGAGCTTATTCAAGTGGAAACAAAGCTGGAATATAACAGTGATGGTACCAAGTAATGGGAAATTGCTTCCAGGTGACAACTTTTTTTTAAAAAAAGCATAAAATAAAATAAAAGACAACAGCATTGTGGCATCCTGAAAGCTGTTAGATTTTAATGTGAGTTTTCATAGATTGCGTCCATTTCCTCAAACATTAGATTTGATCCACCGGAACTCACATTAAAATATAACACTCTTTAAGATACCACAGTCATTTGTGTTTTGTTTTGTTTTGTTTTAATTGGGTCTGACATGCTTATACAGAGTAACACGGCTAATTCTTTGAAAAGTACTTCTCGATATGGAGTTTATTATACAATCATCTTGTCTATTTCACATAAGCTTGTATCACATGGAGTTTATTTCAAGCTATGGAATTCACTGCCTTGAGAGTAAAGAAGGCTGTCAGCTCAAGATGGCTTTAGGAAGGAGATTACATAAATTCATGGATGATCGGGCCATCAAAGGCTTCCCATGTTTCACCTCCCATATGGGGCAATGGGGGCAACCTAGATGCCCTAAGCGCATCCGATCTTGCCTGATTTTGGAAGCTAAGCAGGGCAGCCCTGGTTAGTACTTGGATGGGAGACCACCAGGGAATACCAGGTGCTTGTAGGCGCCTGGAGTAGGAACTGGCAAACCACTCCAGTATTCCTGCCAAGAAAACTCCATGGACATGGAGTCACGAAGGGTCGGTCACGACTGTAACAACACAACACACACACACACACACACACACATATGAGGCAATGGGTTGAGAAAGTGCTTCCCAGAGGCATTTAATTATTCATGACTGGAAACAGCTATAGTGGTTAGGATTTCTGGGAGTTTTTGTCCAATAACATATTGGGACCCAAAGATAGGAGGAACCACTGCCTTTTAGACAGACACAGAGAGGTCAATAAAGACTGGGTCAGCTTGTAAATGTAGGGGCTGTAGACTTGCAAACTACATAGATCTCCTCCTTAGGCACAAATGATCAAAGCAAGGTGTTTTCACTGTTTCTTTCTGTCTCATCATGCGCCCCTTTTACACTGCCGTTATTTGAGCCCTAGTCCAGTCCAGGACACTCAACTTCAAGCGGCATCAGCAATAAACTACAAAGTATCCCACCTTGACTAACAAGTTCCAACTCACCTTCCCACTCTTAGGTTAGGGTTCAGGTTAGGATGAACACAAACATGGACACACAACACTTTGCCAGGGGAACTGTTAGTAGAGAAAATGTTAAACACTCTCCCTACCTTTGCCCTTGTTTGACTGTGAAGCACACCCTTCCTGGAGATAATTTACCACAGAACAGCTTCTGCTAGATTGAATATTCATCACCCACAGTGTAGTAGTAAATTTTAAGTGCAGGAACTTGTTGCGACAAATTGTATATTTTATTCATTCATTTTTTTATGTTAGAGTATTTTTACCCCGCCTTTCTCCTTGGAAAAGGACCCAAGGTGGCTTACAGTAATGAGGGATAATATACAGACCAGTACAATTAAGACATGTTCAAGTATTTGAGAACAAGGAATGGAGGTACATCTTACAGTATTAATAGACATCCAAACACATATGCATTCCAAAGATTCAGCACAATGTGTAGCATAACACACAATTTATTCAGAGCAAGTCTTCAGTCCTGTATAGCGTTACACAAAATTGTAGAATAATGGTGTCTACAAAGCCATGGCGTCCACCCCCCTGCTCTGTGCAGGAGTCCTGCTTAAAATATGTCTGACAGGGTGTCAGCTCCCCTGAACTCAGTGACAGTTACTTCTGGCTACAACATAAACAAAAGATATTGGGTCAGCTGAGATTTATGTAATTATTTGTATTTCATTTTGAATATATTTACCCCACTTTTCTCCTTGGAAAAGGACCCAAGGCATCTTACAATAATGAAGGAGAATATACAAACCAGAACATTTAAGACATATTCAAGTTTAAGAACCAAGAATGTGAAGAGGCCTCTTACAACATTAAAAGGCACTATTAAAGCTAAAACAGCATGTGGGCAATTAAAATAATAAAACAAAATCCATTATGAGAGATGGAAACTAACATGGAAAACACAGGTATTGTGATGAATTCAGTCTTATCTAAGCAATCATGCATGGTAATCCATCTAAAAAGTCACATAAATAGGTAGTCCGTCATTCAGGGAAAGCTTGCCTGAAGAGAAAGGTCTTGGCCTGCTTCCGGAAAGAAAGCAAAGTCTTGGCTTCTGATTAGAAATACAAACAATCTTGTAAAAAAAATGCTACTGTTTAAAGCGTGCCAGTGAATGAGGAATTCCACCCAAGAAAAAAGGGAGCGGCATATATACTGTGCTTAATTGTATTCCTTCTTTTCTGACTTCCTGTATGCGAATATATCAGAAACAATTGTAAAACTTGACAGCCTCTTTGTCCCTTAATTCATTTCCCATACAAAGGAGCATTAAGAGCTCCATAATTACTGGCAGATAAGTCTGGCTAGTTACCTGTGGGTGATAAATACAGTAGTACCTCTATTAATGAACGGCTCAAATTAAGAGCAATTCTACTTAAGAGTGAAAAAACGTTAGTGTTTTAACTGCTGCCTTACAAATGTTAGATGCAGTCTGCTCTACTTACAATTTATTTTGTTTTTTTGTTTTGTTTTGTTTTGTTTTTTATTTTTTAGATAGGCCTGCTCTACTTAAGAGTTGTTCAACTTAAGGGCATGCATTCGGAACGGATTAAACTCGTAAGCAGAGGTACCATTGTATGCTGGTTCTTCTCCTCCCCCCACCCCATCCCTTCACATTCCCTCCTTCCGTGCCAGTTGTGCAAGGGAAAATGTAGGAATTTTGCACTAGCAGAAAGCACGTTTGAAGAAGCAGCAAAATCACAGTATGCTGGAGATCAGGAGGGTTTTGGTTGGATCAGAGCTGCTAAACTCCAGTAGCTATAAATTCTCCTGCTCTGTGAGGTGGTAGTGGCGGCAGTCGGGGGGGGGGCATGGAGGGGAAGGAAAGATCCCTTGAAACTGCCCTCTTGCCCCTATCGCTCTGCCTACTCACCTGTTCCACCTTCTCCTTGACGAGGGGCACAGTTCGCATATTAGTCACTGCTTTCTCAGCCACGGGTTGAGACAGCCCAGCAGAGGACTTTGGACCACTTTCCAGGGCTGGCCTGAGTCTTACACAGAGTGAGGTGGCCACTTCAAGCAGCTGATCTGAGGGGTCATGAACAGGCAGTTGGTGTTTTGTTTTTAATGAAAGGGAAGAGGCAACTATTGTACTTGTGAATTTTCTGCCAACATAACTTGACCCCAGCCTTTTTAAATGAGAGGCTGGGAATCTTTTCTACTCATAATGGGACAAGGAGGGTCAGCTTTCAGATGCTAGACAAGAAAGAATAAAGAGGCCAGCCAAATCCCTAGAGAGTTACAGCCCTGGACGGCCAGCACTACACAGACATTAGTGGAACTTTGATACTCAGATGTACATCACGTGTGTTGGTTTGTGAATCTCATCACTTATTGACTGCAGGACCAGGCCCTGTTATTGGCGTGACCATTTCAATTGATACTTTAAATAGACTGTGAAGATTCTCAGCCATCCAGGTGAGTTTATCTGGAAGTTGAGTCATGGCAACTGGATTTCTTTTTCTTGAGAAACTGAAACGTTTCATTGGTTATCCAAACAGCTTTGTCAGTCTGAGGACTTTAAATAGACCCACACATTCGGTGTCCCATAATGAAAAGGAGGCTACATGCCAAGTCACACGTTCCTCATCTGAATCCCACTCATCAGGTTTCTATCTGCGGTTTGTTCCTGTCAATTTTGACCTTTTCTTTAGGATCCAAAAGCAGAGATAAAATTGGGACTTTTTCCTCCACAGGAAACTGCTTCAGAGCTCTTCCAGGATCAGGAAGTCAGATTGTATCCCTGTTTTTGCATCAATAGGAAAGTACAATATTAAGCATGCTTATAAAATTTTTAAAATTTTGAATAATGTTACCAAACAACTTAACCCGTCCCAGACAATGATGTGCCATAACGCAGGCTTCTCAAACTGCCTGATGTTTCAGAGCAGCAATTTTTATTTTCATTTGTGTTAAGGACAGGCGTAGGACTGGGGGAGGTCATTTTAAAAAACTGTATTGAAAAATTACAGTTTTTTAATTGAGAATATTAAAATGAGACATTGCATTTAGTTGAGGGGGAAAGCTACAGTAGGACTCCGGTATCCACTGGGGATCAGTTCCAAGCCTTCTCATGGATAATGAAAACCATGGATGAGAGAATGCCTCCCCCCTCAAAAAAAGAAAACCTGCTGTTTTGTGACAGCAGCTTGCTTTATGACTTGCAACAGTAGCTTGCTTTACGGCTGCTGAATTTATTTATTTAATTTTTTCCTCTGCCAATCATGGATAACTGAATCAGTGGCTAATGAATCAGTGGATACGGGGTCCTACTGTATATAAATAAATAAATAAATAAATAAATAAATAAATAAATAAATAAATAAATAAATAAATAAATCTTAATATACATTTCATAAGCACATTAAATTTAAAAAAATCATGTTTGCTAATCTGGACAGTGAGCGTGCTTCATATTTGCCCTCTTGTTAAGCCATGATTCAACTGAGACTAGCACTCAATGTAAAAAGGAGGAAAAGATAGGCAGGCTGTTCCTGTGCTTTATCTTAACATTCAGAGAAAAAAAACACCACAGATGTGTATCGAGGGAAGTGGGGAAGAATATAAAGCCCCCATCTTGGCAATTTTAAAACTACAAGCAAATGAAAAGGAAAAATTTTTATGTACTGTACAGGCTGAAGAAACAAGATACGTCAAAAGGTAGGATGCTTTCATCACCCTGCATGACATGATGTCAAGGTCATCTATTGAGTCCTGGACCACACAAATTGTTAATGCTGGGCTTCTGAAAACACCTTCCTTCCTTCCTTCCTTCCCAGGCAGCTCACTGAAGACCAGTAAATGCTGGCTGGTGGACCAGCACCAGCAACTTTTGGGGAATCACGGCCTTAGGAGACAAGCCAGGGCATGTTTTTACAGTAGATCTCCCATCAGGTTGCTTTTGCATTCCTTCCTGTTTTCTGAATGGGGGCATTGTTTTCTAATGGGTTTTGTAGCCAATAACAAGAACATTTCACATTTCTCCACATTTAGATTTCTTGGATCTTTTTTCAAATAGCCTTTGTAAACTGAAAATTTGTTTTCCATACTTTTCTTTTAAGAGTTAACACAGGATGATTACTGGCATAACCACCCATTAGAAGCAGAGTAGACTTTCTTTTTCTTTTTTGTTCCTTGAGATAACCTGTTTGAACATCAGCAGAAATCTATTGTATTTACCAGCAATTGGGAAATGATGCATTGTTAAAACTCCTTTATTTTTCACAAATCTGAAACTCCATCCCTGAAATTAGGTCACCCAGTCAATTAGATCACTACATGGCTTCACCAAACAAGTAATAATCAAGATCTCAAAAAAGCCACTTAAAACTTACAGGTCAAAGCATGATTCTGAAACATGGAGACGTCTGGATTCATGAATGCTTGTCCCCCATTCTTTCCACGTCGAAAATTTGAATCACACACAAGCTAGTTTCGGGCAGGACTCTTTTAGTATAATTCTGGGATAAACACGCTGCTTGGTCATATGGGCAAAATAAATGTTTTGTTTATTTTTTAAAATTAATTTCATATCACTTTTCAGTTCTACGTAGACAAACAAGCACAAGGCAGTCCCAAATTTAAGAGCTTAATCGCAAGAGCTTAATCTCTTCTTCCCTTTCGCTTTAAAACGAAGACAATTGGTTTTCTCATGAAAGGTGAGAAATCAATAGAGCCGAACGCTGGAATGTGTTTAAAAAGAGAAGGGGAGAATTTTCCGAGTCCAACTACGTAGCACAGTTTATCACTTTGCTACTGATAATCGAGGCCGGCGTCGGGATCTTCTGATTGGTTGCGATGAGTCCCGCCTCTGTTTCTTATTGGTTCTCAGATCTAGGTATAAAAGCAGTCTCCCGGCTCCGCACCTTTAGTTCTCGGTTCGCCTAGCTGCAGGAACGACGGATTTGGCGTTGTCGAGATTTTGGTGCAAGACCCCGGTGGTGCATTGAATTGAATTGAATTTTACGTCGCCATGAGGGAAAGGAGAAATCCTCAGCCGGTGGTGGCTCGGTGCAAGCTGGTTCTGGTGGGCGATGTACACAGTGGCAAGACAGCCATGTTGCAAGTGCTGGCCAAGGACTGCTACCCGGAGGTAAGGGGGGCTTCGCCCGGAGGGATGCCTCTCCTGGACCCGCTTGATCTCTGCTTGGGTTTGCTGCCGGGCGGCGGCTCCCAGCCGAGGAATGGCTCGGATTTGCCTCGCGTTGTCCTTGGCGTTGCCGCCGGCTTGCCTTCCATTCCAGGCGCTGGGGAGTCTTTGCTTTTTGCCCAGGAGAACGAAGATGTACTAATCATAGTTTTAATCAAATTAACCCTGCAGACCTGGAGGAAGGGACCCTATGGATCAGGGAGTCCAACCCCTATTAAGGGCGAACAGCGTCCCCAACCTTTGGTGCTGTCCATCGAGTTTTGCCGGAAGGCATTTGCCCCTTTTAATGGGTTCCCCTATGGGCGTCATTGTTTTATCTGCTTAATTGCCTGTTTCCAAATGTGATTCCGCCGCAACTCTCGTCATTCCCAGACGGTGCGGCTGGCCCATATATTTTTGCAGACGCTGGTTAGGGAAGCCGGGCATTGTTTTACATGATAAGCGAATTGCAAGGCCTTTCCCTCCCCACTTGCACCCCTTTTGCGATTTGGTGAGCGGAGCTCCGTTACAGACTCATTTTTGGAACCATACTGGGGTTTTTAGATGGCTTGCTGATTTTCTTCAGGGGCAGACCTGCCCTGGGTCTTTTCTGAGAAGGTAGTCAGTCCAGCAGCCCCGGTGGGTCGTCTCTTTCCTTGGATGCTGGCCAAACGTTGATTGTTCTTGCATTTCTTTATTCCCCACTCCGCATGGCCGAATTCTGCCCCAGTGACCTGTCTGTGTCTTCTCTCCACCCTAGACCTACGTGCCCACCGTTTTTGAGAACTACACAGCATGCCTGGAGACTGAGGAACAACGGGTGGAGTTGAGTCTATGGGACACTTCTGGTGAGGCTCCTCTTCTCTCTTTCTCTCTCTCCTTCCCCACTCCCCTCCCCTCTCTCCAACTTCTGAACTTCACCCATCGCAAGGGCCTGGCTAGCCCACACCCAAGCCCACTGCAGTGAAGAGATCAGAGGAGCAGGCCTGTCGCCTGGCAAACGGGCTGTGGGGCTGTGCAGTGTACCTACATCGTTTATGATGACTTGAGGATTTCTCGGGGTAGGAGGGCAAGAGGATGTGAGGGAACCTGAAGTCTTTTAAGATTTTATTTATTTATTTGCTTCATTTTTATACCGCCCATCTTCCAATCTGGAACTCTGGGCGGTTTACAAGTTAAAAAATAACAATACAGTACAAAAAAAATAGGGAAAACCCTAGCAAGATGGATCAATGGGCAGGAGACAGAAGAAGAAGAAGAAGAAATATACCTGGCCAGATATATTTCATGGAGGCAGGAAGACCTCATAATCAGAACATAAGAAGAGCCATGCTGGATCAGGCCAAAAGCCCAAATAGTCCAGCTTCAGTGGCCCCATGAGATGCTCTGTTTAGCTCTAGGATGTTTATTGCAGTACACCATGTAGTAGATAGAAGAACAGACATAAAGCTCAGGGAGACTTTTGTTCGAGTTCCTGCTCAGCCAGGGAAACTAATTTGGCAGTGGGAGGAGGACGCTCAGGGAAAACCACTCCTTATACCTCTTGTATAGGGTGACCCCGAGAGAGGTTTTTAAGGTAAGTCGGATGCGGCAGGAGGGCGTGTAGTGAAAATGGTACATTGCAGATAGAGGCTCTGCACCCACCTGGGTCCTGCAAGCAACAGGAAAGGGGCTGTTCAAGGCATGAGAGATGGATTGGAGAGAGGTAAAGATGGGAAGTGTACTTTCTTTGTGTTCCAAGCTCTGAAGATGGAGGATTGCTGGAGGCGGGGTGGGGGGCAGATGGAGAAGTGCACTGTGGTGCAGTCCAAAATTGGAAAAAGGGATCGTTGGAATGCTAGACCGAGGACTCCTCCAAGGCAGCAGCAGCAGCACTGGGGGTAAACAGGACATCCCTGGAAAAGGGGGGGTGGCCAGTTGAAAGTTGTTGTGGTCAAATAGAAACCAAACTCCACCCCTTTCCTATGGGAAGTAATCCTTAAAACCAACTTATTTTTTTGCTCCAAGAATGAAGCACCTGTACGGCAGTGTTCCTGCTGCAGATTTGAAAATTACCTCTCCTCCACCTTTGTAGGAACGAGAGTCACTCTGGTTTCTCTTAGGGTGGGAAGCTAAACAGGTTGTGGGCGCCTATTCCCCTGCAAACCCCCTATCTCTTCTTGCATGTTCAGTAAATTTGCATGCACAAACACACCCGCTCCCACTGCAGATGTACCCATGCAATTTTCTCCTAGAATGCAGAAGGAAACAGGTTTATCTGTTGTCCAAAGAGGTTTGTCCATCACCCTTGCATGTGGGCATATGGAGGAGAAAGAGGAATCACCCCCTGGCAGGATGCTTGGGGGATTTTTGCTAGAGAAATCTGGATGTGTGTGGAGGGGGAATAGCAGTGGCTATTCACAATAAGGCTCTCAAATGTAATTGTGTGCGTGAAGGGGGTGTAGCAAAGTTACCCTAGCAACTGGGGGTAGGCAACCATTCAGCTCCTGTTGCTGCAGCATCCCCTCATTTCAAGGGGTTCCGAGGTGGGGGTCCCCGGCTACTTGGATTCCCCCTTGTTGCCATGGTGATGGTTCTGGTGCAGGGAGCCAGGGCCTGCTTGCTATTCTGGGCACGGAGTGTCTGGGCTGCAGAAGCATTTTGGATGCTGCTGTTTCCGAAAGAAGGGGTGGGGGGTGCGGTGTGATCCTATTCCTCCTCTCTTACTCCCCCCTCCTCCTTTGCATCTATGCAGCAGCCCCCCCCATCACCATCCTGTGCAGCCCTTTCATTTGCTTCTCATAAGACTCTAGTGGTCCCTGGCAGGCAGGCAACCCATTTTTCTCTACCCTTTGGCAGGGAGATAAATGTTGCTAAGCAACCTCCCTCTCCCTCTCTTGCCTTCTCTCTCTTCTTCTTAATCCCACCAAAAAATGGGAGAGCCCTGCATCCTCATCTACTCTCCACAGCACTCGTATGGGGGGGGGCGGAGAGATGGCCTTGGTTATATAAACCACACTGAAGCTATTTCCTGAGGACAGTGAATATTAAAAGGGGCGTGTGAGTGCGCAGAGCCCTGCAGAAGGCAAGGCAAGGCAAGGAAGTGTCCTTCCACAGAAACTCTTGTCAAAACCAGACTCCTTTTATCTTTTATATATTCTTCTGGGAGCATTTGTGAGAGAGTTACTCATCAGTCCGCAGCCTGAGGTAACTAATCCAAAAATAGGGCATCTGTTTTTTTTAGGCCCCTGAGAGAGGGCTGTGCCTGTCATTTGGGGGTTTATTCATTCATCTGATGAGGGGAGAGTCTCAAAGTGGCTTCATGACCTCCCTGTGTCCTCCTCACAGGCTCTCCTTATTACGACAACGTCCGCCCCTTGTGCTACAGCGACTCGGATGCTGTCCTCCTCTGCTTTGACGTCAGCCGCCCAGAGACCCTGGACAGCGCACTGAAGAAGGTGAGGAAGGTCAACTTGCTGCTGGTACCTGTCCTTTAGTCCTAATGGTTGAGCTGAGCCCAGCCCAGCCTCAGGTATTGCTCACCTGCGGCTTGATGAGTAAGACCAGGCTCCGTTCTGAGCTGCTAGGGAGACTGTGCCAGTTCTCTTGTCGTATATTGAACTCCAGGGATCTAAGCAGGAGGAGTGGCCAGGATGACCCAGAAAGCAGAGAATTGCATCGGGCAAGAAAGGTGACCGGTCTCTCATGATCTGGAAGGAAGGCTGGATTCAGAGGGGCCAAGGTGCTAAGCAATTTCAGGTTAAAGGGGCCATATATTCTCTAAAAACATGTATTCTAAAACAAATGTGGGTCAGATGTTTCTTTCCCCCACTCTTGAAAGCTTAGGTGGGGCATAACTGCAGCACCATACAGTACTCTGCTTTTGTCTGACCCGTGATGACCGTAACCATTTTATCCAGGTTCAGCACCCTGTGGGAGTGGAGTTCCATCCTTTTTTGTTGTTTTGTCTTTTGAAATGTTGTAAATCTTTATGAACAGAACTGTGCTTGGAGATGGGTGCATAATTGCATAGGATGCCATTTGAAAAGCCTTTCTTCTGCAAGGGTGCCCCGTGGAAACTGACTGCTCACCAGGAAATCTGCTTAAGCCGGAAAACGTGCTACTTTTTATCTCTCAGAATCCCCTAGAAGGCTTTGGTACAAATGTTGAAAGGATACAAAATACAAGCAGTGTCGTAGGACGCCTATCAAGGCCATTTTTAAAAAGGGAGCTTCCCATCTAATTTCAGTTTCTTGCAGAGATGGACATGAATTGTAATAGCTTGGAAGAGTTATTATTATTTTTTTGGGTGGGGGAGACACACTGCCCAGAATCTCTCAGCCATACCTAATAGCCAGACTTGCCTCAGAATTCTAAGAAGTGTAATTAAAGAAGGATACACACAAACTTGGCTACACACCAGAACAGTGGTGGTGAAAGTTCAGCACTGTAGATGTTTTGGACCACAATTCCCAGAATTCCAAGCTTAGATTGCCAGTGACAAAAGACTGTGGGAATTGTGGTCCAAAACATCTGGAGGGCCGAAGGTTCGCCACCACTGCACTAGATAGACATTTACACAAATGCTTGCCCTGCCCAAAAATGTATCATTTTTTTATTTAAAATATTTTTACCTCACCTTTTGCTGTAAAAGAACCCAAGGCAGTTTACATCATTAAAAGGGTAACATTCAAAAGCTAAAAGCAGCAAGTAGAACAAATATTAAGAAAGAATTAAACAAGTATCATATTAGAAATTGGAAAATGAAATCAATAATGAAAACACTTTTAAAAGCAACAGCACAACAATCCCAATTTGAAAAAAAATCCAATTATAGCATTCCTTGTTCCTTAGTATACAGGGTGCTTTTCTTCTGAGTGCTTTCCTCTGCTGATCTCTAATAAAAATCTTGTAAAATCAAAGATTCTGTAGCACCGCTTAAATGTCAAAGTGTATCAGACTCACTGAAGATGATAGTGGAATGTGTTCTTGGAGGCTCCTCTGCTTTCCAAAATCTTATTCTAGAATCTTGGAGATGCTTGAGTAGATCTGAGGACTAAGAGGCTGCAGTGGAAGGGAGGGCAAGTTTCATTGCTTAAGTAAGGGGTGCCCAAACTTTTTGTAAGGAGGGCCAGATTTGGTGGCTGAGAATGTGTCAGGGGCCAGTTGCTCCCTGACCCTGCCACCCCACTGCAAGCCCCACCCACTGACCCATAAGCCCCACCCACTGACCCCTTGCAACCCCACCCGCAGGAAGGAATGTGGGGACCAAGGGAGGGAGGGAGGGAGGTGGAAACCAAGAGAGGAAGGAGGAAGGAAGGTGGGGACCAAGGGAGGGAGGGAGGAAAGAAGGTGAGGACCAAAGGAAGCACAGGGAGCCATGGCCACAGGTCACCCCTTGGAAGAGGCAATCTGTGCGAGCTTGCACCCCCCCTCAAGCTCCCCAGCGGTGGCAATGGCTTGCCCGTCAGCCCACCCCAAAGCTCCTTGGCAGAGGCAGAGACCCACTGGCCTGCCCACCCCCACATATTCCCCTGCAGTGCTGGTGGCGGCCAGCCGCCCAAGCTTCCCAGTGGTGTCAGTGTTGGCAGAATATTAAAAAAAAACATGGGGCGAAGGAGAGGGAGGGAGGGGCGGGCCAGCCAGTCGTGGGCCACTCAGAATGGCCTGATGGGCCAGATTTGGGCCCCGGGCCGGACTTTGGGCAGGCCTGGCTTAAGTGGACATCTGTTCACACTTTATGGGACATGCTGTGCACTAAATTTGGGAATGATGCAACTTAGATCTCTGCAGATATTTTTAGACAGCAGGTCCCATCAACCCTAGCAAGGACCATGGAGATTGTAGTCTGATAAATAATAAACATACCTAGCTCTGTAACAAAAATATATTGGTTCTCACTCTAATTTCTTCTGTTGATCCTTGTATTTAGAGATTGGCCTGCCTCTCTGGAGCATCTTTATCAGAATCTTCTGAGATCCATCCCCCTGTAGAGTTTTCCTTTATGAGGGCAGTGCACGGCCAGTTTCCCTGTAGCCTAGTGGAACGCAAACCCATTGCTAGGGCCAAATGGATTACTTGGTGTAGGGTGGGATAAAGCTCTTTAGAAGCACAGTAATTAGAAAATGCACACATTTGGAGAAGAGGGTGGCTGTGATGGTTGCATGGGATGGGATCCTAGCTTGAAAGGTTACACTGTGCATCCAGATTACAGGGGCTGATAATGGTGTTAGTTTGCCCTTGGCAATGAATTCCAGCACCTCTGGAATAGGAATCTTTTTTCACACCTCTTGACGTGTTGGTCTCAAGCTCTTGTACTTGTGTAGAGCAGAAAAGTCTTTAAAAGATGCATTTTTTTAAACTGAGCCCATAGATGCATGTTGTGATATTGTAGCAACTTACCATATATACTCGAGTCTAAGCCAACCCGAATATAAGCCGAGGCACCAAATTTTTCCCAAAAACTGAGAAAACCTGTTGACTCGAGTGTATAAACCTAGGGTGACTTGCCCTCTGCCACCTTCCCCAAGCCAGACGAGCACTTGGGAGGCAGCGGAAGTGTGGTAACTATATTCACTCAAATATAAGCCAAGGACATTTTTTTTCAGCCAAAAATAAGGGCTGAAAAACTCAGCTTATATTTGAGTATATACGGTATCTGCTACTTTCGGGGGGGGGGGTTAAGCTTTTGATGCTTAGAGTACCCAGACATTCATCATGCCTCTGTTCTCTTCTCTTCTCCCATTCCAGTGGAAGACAGAAATCTTGGACTACTGCCCCAGCACCCGAGTGTTGCTGATCGGCTGCAAAATAGACTTGCGTACTGACTTCAGCACCTTGATGGAGTTGTCCCACCAAAAGCAAGCTCCTGTCTCTTATGAACAGGTAAAGCCCGCCTGTGGTGCTCTCCTGCATGGCTGATCTGTAGTGAGAATCCCTCTTTTCATTCTGAACCCTTCTTCTGAAGGGCATGTTGATGCTCCCTCATTTTTGATGCAGTCAGGTAATCTTCCCTTTTGGAGATTTTCTGCAATCGCTATTGTTCGTCGTATGAGAAATTAAAATTCACAGTTCTCATTTCCAGCTAGAAATGAGGGAAATAGGGAGCACAACTACTGCTATTAAAATTCCAAGCACATATTAAAAAGACTGAACTCAGCATTGTATTGCATTGAACATCTTGTTGGAACAGGGTTAGCCATACTATTCAGTATAGCTCAGTGGGTTGGGTATATTCACCAATGGGGGAGGGGGGGATTCAATTCCCAATGCACGTTCTGGAAATAACACCAGCCTTGTGTGGCCTTGGGCAAGCTGCACAATCCGAGAGCAACACCAGACGAAGAGAATGGCCAACCGCCTCTGAGTACTCTAGATGTAGAAAACCCTGCAAAGGGTCACTATAAGTTGGAATCAACATTGTAGCTGTAATTCTTTTTTGCTTTTGTTCACTCTCTTTGACTAATGTGGCTCTGTATAATATGTCAAGAGACCAAAACTACCTTAAATCTTGGGGCTTTATACCAGACGGATGCCCTCCTGCATTCATGTGAGAAAGGCCTATGCTCATGACGTCACTTTTCATGAAATAAGTTGTGTGTAGCTGAACCTTGTTTGGAATTTTGGATGGAATAGGCCTGCGTAGATCTCTGTCCCATTTTGTCATGATGTTCAGGCGGGTCTCGTCCTCTTAGTGGGACTGTCCTTGGGGAAATGGACACCAAGGTAATACTTCCATAATGAGGATTTTGGGACCTATGGAGTTCATATGCTTCAAGCATCGCAGCTGCTGGCAGCTAGGTATGGCCAACTTCAAGGCACGATAGGTAGGCAGCAATCTTGCACAGTTCCAGCTTAAATGCACCTTAGCTGTCCTCATGGAGCCTGGATACTTTTAGCATTGAACCAGAACCACAAAGCAAGATCCTGGTTGCACAGTATTAGTGAGGTGAATGGGAATGCAGAGCCTGGGTGAAAATGGTGTTGTAGGCAGTAGCAGCTGAACGAAGATGCCCAATATTTATTTATTTAGTGAACTTTTATACTGCCCATCTAGCAAATAGCTACTCTGGGTGGTTTACAGGCCAAGTGAATAATATCCACAAAACAAACTATTGAAAAACAGTAAACATTAAACAAATCACATTATAACTTAGCAGCTAGTGAGGCAGAATGAATGTGAAAAGTGCAGATAGTAAAGTGTCAGGAAAAAAAGATCAATTGACTAGTCTTAAATACCAAGTACAGTGGTACCTTGTATAAAGGAATCAATTCATTCCAAAAGAAATTATGTTAAGCAAATTTTCCTTTATACACATTCCCATAGGAATGCATTGAAAATGGAGTAATCCCATTTTTATATTGTACTGATTCTCCCCATAGGCTATTATGTTAAGCAAATTTCCCCCATCTCCAGAATTTTTATACTGTACAGATTTTATGTTATACAAGCTGTTTGTTATACAAGGGTCCACTGTGTTTTGCCCAGTGATACCTCTTTGATATCCTCTTGTACAGAGATGGTTTATGTTGGTATGGGGTGTACATTTAGCTAACAGGCCATGTGCCACAATAAACTGTGGCGCAAAAAAAGGAACCCGTTGTGTCTTTGATTTTGAAACCCTTGCTCTTTGGGGACTTCCTGGCTGTTAGGCCAATTGTGTTCCTAGAACTTGATGGGAGGGGGATACTTTTTTAAATTTTGAACTACATATATCAGTGTCTGAGCTGGGCAAGGGAGAAGGCTCAGTGAGCCATTACCTGAAAAATAAATTCTCCACCTTGTGCTTGTTGCTGTGCTGAATAGGTATCAACAAGGTGGTTCTCAACCTATTTTTCTCTCTCTTTCTCTTTCTCCCTTTGCTTTTTTTTGGGGGTGGGGTGGCAGGGCTGTGCTGCAGCCAAGCAGCTGGGCGCTGAGATGTACTTGGAGTGCTCCGCCTTCACGTCGGAGAAGAGCATCCACAGCATCTTTCGGACGGCAGCTTCCACCTGCCTCAGTAAGCCCGGTCCCCAAGCCTCAAAGAGTCCTGCGCGGAGCTTCCCCAAGAGACTTCTCCGCCTCCCCAGCCGATCGGAGCTCATCTCCTCCACTTTCAAGAAGGAAAAGGCGAAAAGTTGTGCCGTCATGTGAAGGCGCCCACCTTTGCCCACTTTTGGGAGCAGGGGGTGGCGGCAGCGGCGGTGGCACCATGGCGGAGTTGGCACCCTCCGGTTGGCCCTTCCGGGGTTGGGATGGGGGGGCTGCTGAGTTCTTGTGGGCCAGGCCTAGAGAGGATCCGGAAGGGTTCCGTTCCCCACTCTCCCTGGTTTCACGAGGCCTGCCTTCCCTTCCGCATCGCAATGCTTCCCACCATGCAGCCGCAGCGTGCGCTTCCAGAGAAACCCACGGGAGGAGTCGTCGGAGCTTGGCTGGACTGTGAGCGCGAAGGCTTGCCCCGGACCGGCCGTGCTCCGGAAGGCCTTTCGGGGCTGGGCTCAGGCGACATCTTGGACGGAAGTAGCTCCTCCATCTACTTGAAGGGTTCAAAGGGACTCGTTCCCCCCCCCCCTCTTTCCAGTGCACAATTAATATCCTCATCTTGTCTCTTCCCCCACCCCCTAGGTCACATTCTCCATCTGCTGCTTGTCTCGTTGCCTGTCTAAAGCAGGCCGCTTGCAGACACCTCTAGGCCCTTCTCTCGCCACCTCCTCGGGCTCTCCCCTCCCCCCTCCCCGTTCTGGCGAGGGCGGAGGTGTTCTGGGCATCCTCTCTCCCTCGGGAGAAGGGGCAAGTGGGTGGGAAGAAGAGGAGGGGGGTGACTGTTTTATATAAAACATTGTCTCTTTGTGTGTGGGAAGGAAAAAGAAATATGTTTTTTGGGTGGGGGACAGTCTGTGAAATGTTCAGTGTTATTAAAAGAAAACTTATTTATTAATGAAAATATAATGCAGATTAACAACCTTGTTTCAACGACTTTGTTATTTGTTGAGATCCCTTTTGAGTTTGCTTAGCCAGAAGAATCTTTCCCCCCATCACTACCAACAACAACAACAACAACAACAACAACAAATCAACCAGGAGATCAGTATGGCTGCAAATATTTGATATATCCCCAATGATTGTAGACTTGTTTTGCATGTGCAAGGCGTTGGGTTCTGGCTTTCCCATCTCTCACTATGTGTACCAGCAGGCCAGGAAAATATTCTTCCCTAAGACCTTGTGGAGGAGCTGCTTTTGGAGTTGATGGGCACTAGAGAAGCCTCCCCAAATCTGGGTGCCCAGGTGATAGTGGACTAGAATTTCCAGTCCCTCACTGCTGGCCGCGTGGGCTGAGGCTTCCTGGGATGTAAGTTCAATAACATCTGGATGCTGACGGCTGGGAATCATCAAGAGGAACCTACAATTTGAGCCTTGGGTTTCATTTCTCCATAACCTGAGCAGAAAATGTCACCTTAGGTATGACCCCCGTTAAGTATGATCCTGCTTCGGTGGTGGGCCAGGTTGGCTTCTGCTGACTTTGGCTTTAATTGAGCTTGCCTCACATTTGCCCATCATGGGCAGTCACTCTGGCATTAGAGATGTGAAGGCTCCGAAAATGGAAAAATTCAGGTGGGAGAAACAGTTTTTCCCCTTTTTTCCTGAAGCCTTTTTGATTTTTTCCCCTGAAAAATTGGAAAAATTGAGGAAAAAAGAAAGATAAATCGATTATAGAATGTTTTATTTTAACATGATGAATAAAATATTTAAGATGTTTTCCAAATCATTTCTTAAAAATATGCATAGTATCAGATTATTCTAATTTCTGTGGGCTGAGGACAAGCAAGTCTTAGGTTACAAACTGAACTCTCCAATGCAAGAACAAGATGCATTTCTTTCTTTAGGAGATGCAGCTATTGTCACAAAACGATTTAACTTTTATTTTTGTTTGGTTCTGTTCTGTACTCTTCACTAGGCCCCAAAGCAATGGAAGAAAATACCGAGCAACAAATTTGCCAAGTCAAATTGTCCGTAGTAATACTTTTATGTTCTTAATGTAACATAATGACTTTCAAGCTCTAAAAACGGGGAGGAGTGCTAATGTAACATTTTCCCAATTTTTGCTAACATTTCAATGTTTTTCCCCCAAATAATAGGGGGAAATGGGGGGGGGGGTTGTCCAAACTTCAAAATTTCCAGAAATTTTGCATCTCTATCTGTCATCTCAACCATGTTGCAGGTTGCCCGAGTGTGTGTCAGGGTTTAGGAGCCTTGAAGTCCTGGACTGGTGGGTGCTTTGGCTCAGAGGTCTGCCCCATTTCTGGAAGAAGGGTTGGTTTTGCTACAGCAGTCCCACCTTCTGAAGTTTCTTCTGCCTTTTTGAGTCCGTCAGAATGGGAGTAAAGCACAGTGAAGACTTGGGTGGACAATGGGTGACTGACTGGCCTCTGCTTTCACAGGACCATCCCTGTTCACAATAGACGGATACCGAGATGGTCACAAGGGCTGTGGGTCCTTATGCAATTTCTAGATTGCTTTGTATAGCACCTCGTTTAGTTGCTGGGCTAGCAAGTAAATAGCAAGCGGCCAAGTTCCAATTTGTTAAAGAACCTGTTTCAACAAAGGTACAAATAAAAAAGCAGGAACGGGGAAACGTCCACCTATTGTTGAACTTTGGCTCCCAGAACCCTTAGCCAGCATAACTAATGGCAAAGGATTATGGAAGTTGAAGTTCCAGAAGCAACAACATAAACATGGATGGGTCTTCTGAGAACATGTTGAGAGACCCAATGTTTTTCTAGGCTTGCTATGGCTCGCCCATGTCTCTGTCTTTCCACATGCAAAGTCTTTCAGGCTTTTTAATTTGTTGGTGTTTTTTTTTGCCACACTTGATATGTCTGAAGCTGGGACAGGACTTCAGCTGCCATATTTGTCTGCTTTTGGGTATAGAGATTCTGTGAAATGCCTCCCTTCCAGTTGTCATTGTATACCAGAGAGGGGGAATGCGTGGCTAATGGCTATGCAGCTACTGTTAGGCTGTAGGTCTCCCCTTCCCTCACCACAAACCATGTTGGTTAAAAAGTTCAAGGAAGTTTCCGTTCAGTGATACCTGGAGGGCTACTGTGATCAAGTTCCTTTTTGATCTCTGGTTATCCCTCATTTTGATCCCCTTGAATGACTGAGAAGCCATTTGATAACAAATGGTTTCTCGTTTGACATGGAAGCACTGTGAATGGAAACGTCTGTGGGCTTAGCATAGCCTTCAACCGGGACCTGTACTGGCCATCAATCTCTTAAATCGGAAGACAGGAAAGGGTTTCCTATTGGGGATGAGCCCCAAAACGTTTGCGGTCAGTGGGCTTCCTTATCAACGGAGGCAAATGGTCCCATACCAGGGATGTCTGGCCCATTCTCCTTTGGAAATGGACTCATAGCTGGTCGCTTCTCCTGCAAAGAGCCCCTCTCTTTTTCTCACCTCCACTCTGCCCAACTTGCAACTTTACCTTCTTTGGCTCTCTTCCCTCTATTCTTATCTCTCCCTCCAGGGTCACAAAGATGCCTCCAATTGGCTGGTTCCCTCTACCTCCGCCTTTCCCACTCTGATGTTCTTGGATTTTCAGTTTTCCTACAGCAGGTAGTTGGATATATACAGTTTCTCTATTTCCAGTGCCACTGGTATGAGTGGACAGCTTTCTCTACCCTCTCCCAGAGCCACAAAATGCTCCTCACCGCTGCATGTGTTCCATGCCAATTTTGTACAGTAAACCACCACTATGTTGTGTAGGGAACCCCTAGGGTGTGCCTCCTATTTGTAATACTGCTTTTGATCTGGAGTTCTCTGCATTGCAAGAAGCTTGTTTCATCATGAGCTATGCCTGGTGTGATAGCAAAATATATTCCGGAAGCTACGGTAACTTTTTTTTTTTTTTTGGTGGGGTGGCGTGCTTTTAAGCAAGAAAACCCAAAAGTGTCTGCTCTAAACATTCAATGGGATCCAGCTACCTGGACCTCTTAATTGACAATCACACCCATCTGAAATGCTGTGCAGGGTGAAGACGGTACAGTATTTTGGATATGGTGTGCCACTCTACATTATGCCTTTCTGCAGCGGCACAAAAGTGTGAACCCTGCCAGATCCTACTGAATTATGGCTTTTCTGACAAAAACAGGAATATTCCAATCTTCAAAATGGTGTGAGGAAAAACTCTGGCTTTACAATTTGGGGATAGCATGGTTCAACTTAAGCAAGCTTCCAACCTATTTTCACATTCTTCCTAGCTTGGCTGGGAGAAACAGTAGCCATCCAGATCTTTTGGACTGCAACTTCTGAGACCCAAAAAGGCTGACACCCAGATTCCCCTAACCCCCTACCACCAGACTTTCCTCTGTTCTATAATACAGTGGACCCTTGTATAACAAACAGCTTGCATAACATAAAATTTGTACAACATAAAAAATTTCAGAGACGGGAAATTTGCTTAACATAATCGCCTATGGGGAGAATCCATACAACATAAAAATGGGATCACTCCATTTTCAATGCATTCCTATGGGAATTTGTATAAAGGAAATTTACTTAACATAATTTCATTTGGAACGAATTAATTCCTTTATAAAAGGTACCACTGTACTGTTATATCCAATGGAACGTCAATTCCGAGGCTGAGTGCTCCCTACGGAACAACATTTCTCCGCCCCTACCAGAAGGGGCGCTGTTTTCCCGTGTTGTTTTTTTTCCCCACGCAAAAGGATCTTCGGGAATTGTAGTTCCGCCGGCGGCCCCTCGAGACTCCCGTCTAGAGACACTTAGAGAGGGCGGAAACCACGTCATACGGCGTAGTGCCTGCTGGATCCTTTCTCTTTCGTGCCGCCTCGCGTGGCCTCTTGGGAGTCGTAGTCATGGGCTCGGACCTTCAGCGGGATGAGGGAGGACCGAACGGACTCGCTTTCCCATGATACCGTGGGGCAAGAAGCAGCTGCGAGCAGACTACGTCCGACTAAGATGGCGGCGGCTGGGATGTGGCTGTGAGTTGCTTCGGACGTCGAGGAACGTTACAGGTGAGGAGAACTCCCCCCCCCCATGGGCCTCGTCTGATATTTTCAGCGGCCACAAAGAGGCAAGGGACTGAGTGAGTGTCGGTTTGAAGAGGGGAGTGACGAGCCTGGGGCGGGGGGGGGGGAGAGTCCCATCAACCCCCCCCTACTCCACAAGGGCTGAATAATTTATTTTAGAATTAAAGCTCGGTGTTGGAGTATATGATGAGATCATAGGAGGGGAGCCTCTGAGAACGTGCAGAGTGCATCTCTGCTAGATATCTACAGAAAGGCTCTCACAGATCAGGGTTTGGGGAGGAAAGGGCTTCTAAATCAGAGTTCAGCCTCCCCAAGTCGTTTCCCTTGTTTGTTTGTTTTTAAAAAGACTAAGCATCGTCGTCCTTCCAGCTTTACCAAGTGAAAGTGGTGGGGTGTATGTTTCCTGGATTTCATGCCTATTCTGAGAGAAACAGGCCTTGATAGCTCACTTGATTTTATAAGAATAATAAAGGTGCTTCTCTAACCCGTGAGTGGCCTGGGAAACGATCTTTCCTATTTCCCAGAAATGACTTTTTTCTGGAAAAAGTAATTCATATGTATATTAAATGAGCAGTACTATTTGCTTATCCATCACAGTTGGGAGATGCATGTGTGTTTAGCAAAATATGCATTTGCAAATGATGCTAGAATGTGCTGAACAGCATGGCATTCTTACATGGCAGTGAGCCTGCCTGGTCTTTCTGCCCTTGCGTATCTTTGTTGTGCTTTTAAAAATTCCACATCACAAAAGGAGTAAGATGAAGCAGCTGTATGTGAACCTGACACCATCACCTATTTACAAAGGCTAGTTAATGTGGATATACCGGATGGTTTTTTTCCTAGTTGTTTTGTGGTTTTTCTAGTATAGACCAGCTGGGTTAAAATTGGGAAAGCTAGCCAGCCTGTGAAAAGCTCCATGAAGTCAGTAATTAGTTATTCTAGGGCAGCCATTCTCTACCCTTTTTTTTTACCATGGCCATAAACACAATATGAAAGAAATACAGACTGAATTAGTATTGCATAAGTTACATGACAAATCTTATAAGGTGGTTGTGAATAATTGTTTCAAAGATGTGGTCCGTTTCAAATGTGCCAACCCTCTTCCCCCCCCTTCCTGGGACCATATGGCTGCATTAGGGACTCAGTGAGGACAAGAGCAAGCCAAGACTGCCCTAATGATGGTGGCCTTTCTACATGTCTCGTTCTTATTTCAACCGAGGGTTGGAGAAAGCTGGGGACATAGGGATAAAAAATAGGCCATGTATTCTCTAGTTGTTGATTCCTAGCTTGCTTCAACACTCTGGAAATGAACTCCGGAGCCAATATTGTTTAGTAGAATTCTTATTCTGCATGCAAAAAGGACTATGTTCAATTCCTTGACATCTGCAAACATGGTGGAAGAAGCCCTTTTCTGAAATTCTGGAGAGCAGCTGATGCTGGATGGCAGTCCTGAGACAGCTTTTTATGCTTCCTGTCATCTAGAAAGGGAAAAAGTTGTGTTCTTTGTTAGGTTATACCTATAACTGTTAGGCCATGTTCCATATTTGAGCACGTTTGCCGTCAGTTCCCAAACTGCCGCTTGCGAACCTCATTTTCCTTCGGCAGATGGCTGGGGAAACTGTTGAAAAGAGAGAGCGTGATTCTTCACCCCTCAAGGAAGAACGGATACGCTCCCGCTCTGCAGACCGGGAACGTGACAGAGAGCGTGACAGGAAGTCCTCTCCCAGTGCCAAAGACCGAAAGCGGCATCGTTCCCGCGAGAGGAGACGAGGCAGCCGGTCAAGGTCTCGCTCTCGGTCCAAGTCAGCGGAGAGGTAATGCTAGATTGTGGGCATAGAGGTCGATATAAGGATTGCCCTTGATATGGTTTGGTTTGAAGCAAATGACGGCACCTACGTGGGTTTCCGCTGAGATGGACCCACCCTTTCCCTCTTAGAGCTGTTGCATACTTTTCTGGTACAGCACCTGGACCTGTATTCTTTTTGGCACGGTGCAGTGCAGTCCCAGTTAGCTCATTGTGTAGCCTGCGTGGAGCAGTGGGCAGCATTACCTGAGGTGACCACCCTTGGGTTGTAATAGGTGGGTTGTGACATTAAAAGGGAGGGGAAAACCCTCTTATTTTCTGTCTCCCCAACCTTCATCCCAACATTTGCCCCTCGTGCCAGTGCCCGTGTTGTCTCCTTACTCATGGTAAACTTTACTAGTAAAACCGCTGATCCAGAGATCTGTTTGGATCTTTCTCGCAGGAGAATAAACATCACTGGGAAAGGCCGGATCACTCAAATGAGAGATAAAATAGATCACATTCAAGGTAGCCTTTTGAAGTGAGAACAAGACATTGCCAAATTCCTCTGTCTGGGCCCGCGGTGTGCGCCTTCTTTGCCTTGAAAGAGGAATTGGTCCTTCTGATTTGTCTCGGGGAGGTCTTTGCCTGCTAAACTTCAAGTGGGTTCGTGGCAGGAAAAGGTAGATTTGGCTGATGGCAAGATTGAGTAAGACAAGGACCGAGCCATGTTTTGTAGATTTTAACCTATGTTTTCTGTAGGAGGTAAAAAGAATTGCTTTTAGCAGAGAGTTTCTGTAGACATCATGGCAGAGTCCGTTTATTTTAGGTGCTTCCAGATCGGTAAGGCAACTTGTGCACCCCTGTTAATTTCTTTTTTCCTGGCTTTGTGTGTGATGTTTTAGAATGAAAACTGGACAAAATCATTCTCATATCCACTACGAGAACTTGAATTCTGACTGAATTAGATACCCAAATGAATTTCAGTGTTTTTCCTCATTTGATAAAAGTTATTTGCTTTCTTTTCTTTTCTTTTTTTAGTTACTGGGGATGGGCTATAAGAGTGCCAGTTTTATTTGGGCAGTTTAAGTCTTGCCTCTAATTAACACTGATCCATTTTGACCCCTTTGTTCTACGTCAGAAATTTGACTAGGCAGTGGCTTCATGTTTGGCAGGCAGTTTTTCCATACTTTTAAAGAAAGGAAACATATTCTCGTGATGCTGATTTCGTACCTGGTGCCAAAGCCAGCACTTCCTTGCCATTGCCGCGAGACTTTCATGCTCTCTTAGTGTTGATCATCTTGAGTGACTCCTTGTGTGTGTTCCTTGTTTTTTTCTCCCAATAAACCACCACTCTACCTTTTGCCTAAAGGCTGGGTTGGGGAGGGGAGGCAGACCCTGTGAGGAGAGGCACTTTTTCATTGGGTGGAACTGACCAATAAAGGAAGCCTGCCGAGTTCACTGGCAAAGTGGGTGCTGGCCTGTTTCTGCTGCCCAGTGGGAGGAATAGGTTGGCTTGTGTTTACTTGCCCGCATATAAATTATCTCTTTGTAGAGAACGGCGGTATAAAGAGAGGGAGCGAGACAAGGAGCGGGACCGCAGCAAGAAGGACCGTGACCGTGAGAAAGATGGACACCGAAGGGACAAGGACCGTAAACGATCCAGGTAAAGCACCGCTCCCCTCCAGGATGTGGTAGGAATGGAGCTGCTTCTCAAGTGTCACTCTTCTTGTCGAACAGCAACTTTCCAGGAATATTTTTAATTATTTGTTTTATTCATAGGCCATCGTTCTCTGGATAATGGGACCCAAGGTGGCTTATAATGTTCAAAATACAGTGGTACCTTGTATAAAGGAATTAATTCGTTCCAGATGAAATTCTGTTAAGCAAATGTTCCTTTATACAAATTTCCCCTAGGAATGCACTAAAAACGGAGTAATCCCTCATCGCGACCAATTTTATGTTGTACGGATTCGCCCCATAGGCAATTCTGTTAAGCAAATTTCCCCTATCTCCGGAATTTCTTATGGAGTACAAATTTTATGTTATACAAACCGTTTGTTATATGTGGGTCCGCTGCAATAGAATTTAAAACACAATTAGTTATATTTATTTATTCATACATTTATATACCGCCAATCTTCCAGTAGGAACTCTGGCCGGTTTACAACAATCACAATATATAAAAGTATAAAATAGTCAATTCTGAAATGAACAAATAACTAAGAAAACAAAAAACAAACCGGCAGAGCAAAGTTATAAACCCTGGGACATAAGCAACAAAACAACATAACATAAACAAAGCACATTAGCAGTCGCTGAATGCCTCTTTAAAGAGCAAGGTCTTAAGTGCTTTCTTAAAGGCAGGCAGAGACTGTGCCAGGCATATCTCACTAGGAGGTTTATTCCAAAAGTTAGGGGCAACCACTGAGAAGGCCTGGTTTTGAGTAACCGTTTTCCAGGCCTCCTTAAAAGTGGCCGCCCGAAGCGAGAACAACTGCGATGCTCTGGTGGGCTGAGCCACAGTTGACCTTAGGGAGATTGGCTCTGCAAGCTAAATATTAAAAAAGCAATTAAGCTATACAGAAATTAAAATGCAGTTGAATAACTGCCCTCGAGTCATGATTTGTTAAAAGCCTGAAAATATGGGTCATTCAGCTGTCAGTGGAAGGATAAAAGGGGGAGCAGCCTGATCTCTCAAGGGAGGGCGTTCTGTAACCTGGGAGCTGCCACAGAGAAGGCCCTCTCCCGTGTCCCCATCATCTGTGCCTGTGCTGACCGTGGGGCTGAGGGGAGGAATGTGTCCTCTGATGATCTTAAGCACTGAGAAAGCTTATATGGGGAGTTATGGTCCTTTGGTAATACAGAGGTACCTCGGATAATGACTGCCCCAGATAACGAACTTTTTAGATAACGACTGCAAATTTCTGGGTATAGGACTGCCTCTGATAACGA
>JAHTLZ010003468.1:18274578-18320828 GCA_023846285.1 Phrynocephalus versicolor | reverse complement strand
AGATAACGACTGCAAATTTCTGGGTATAGGACTGCCTCTGATAACGAATTTTCCCTATGGGTTGCCTCGGATAACGAATCACAATTTCTAGGTATAGGTCTGCCTCGGATAATGAATTTTCTCTATGGGCTGCCTCAGATAACAAATTTTCCTATGGGCTGCCTCGGATAACGAATTTTCCCTATGGACTGCCTCGGATAACGAATTTCCAGCATGCATCAGTAAAAAAGAGTTATCCCGGGTGGCATTGCATCTGTACCTTTAAAGTGCACTTTATAAAGAGGTTTGAGCAAAAAACCAGGTGTCTGTGCCTTTTTCCTAGACTCTGGAACGGATTAATCAGTTTCCCATTCATTCCTATGGGAAACCGCGCTTTGGATAACGAGGTGTTTTCGGATAACGACTAACCTCGGAGAATGAATTAAAGTCGTTATCCGAGGTACCACTGTACTTCAGGTTGCAGTCTCATTCTCAGGGCCCATTTCTCAGTTTAAGACACTGTTATGTTATGCAAGTTTTGAAAAGGACTCGTATGGGATCTCAGGATCAGGGGGTGATAGAAGAGGCCTAAAGCCTCATTGAAATGCAGGAGGATCTTCAGTGGCTGCAAGTCAGGGCAGCTTAGAATTTGGTAAATTTATGGTCTTGTTGGGCATTGTTGCTTATAAGGGGGCAACAGTTTTCTTTGCAGAGTTTTTCTTTTTGATTGCCTGGTAGGTAGTTGTCCGGTAACATTGTTTTGTATAGAGACATTGGCAGCTGGTGCCTGGCCACTTGTGCTGGTCTTGGACCCAGGTTTTCATGGACATGCAAAGAACCCTATATTATAACAGAAACATGGGCCAAGGCGATGGGCAGTTTCTCATGAGAACCCTGGGGTGGGTCCGAGGTACCCAATGCATCCCTGTGCTTGTGCTGGAGTTACAAGAGGTTTGAGCATCCCGGAGCTCTGTGTTTCTGCAGAGAGGTCCAGCTTCCAATGACTGAAGGGGTCTTGGGTTTGTTGGGGTCGTTAGACTATTAAGCACGCACGCTAATGCACCAGCTCTAAACCGTGGGTGGTTGTGCCACTACACTATAATTCTGGCGAGAGTGAGTCCAACCTCCAACTCCCCGAAGCATGGAGCTGAAGAGAAAAGCAGGGGATGGTCCTGGCCTGGGGCTGAACTTCAGATCTGCAGTGTGAGATTGGGCACCTTGTTCCCCCCTCCTTCCTCCAGGCAGTTGTAGATTTCCCTTTGGCCAGAGAAATGTGTGGGTGCCATAACTAGGAGGAAGAGGGCTTGCGGTTCTTCTGACTCTTGCCTCCCATGTGAGCAGGAGCACCTCTCCAGGTCGGAACAGAGACTCTAAATCCAGGAGGGAAAGAGATGCGCGTAAAGATGAAGAGGATGAGGCCTCGGCTAAGAAAGAAAAGGTACTGCTGATGTCTTTTTGATCTTAAAGAGTCACCGTTTCTTCCCTGTAGCATGAATTAGGGTCCTGGCAGGTACCTTTGGGTTCTCTGCACCATCCCATGTCCTGTTAAATGAGGACTTATTTTTCATACAAGTAGGGGATGTCGGTGTGGACTTTCAGATGCATTTTCCTGGGATCCTATAAGCAGGAATCTTGCCCGTCCGCATTAGGAAGGCCTCACAGCATCCGTCTAATACCTCTGTCACTTTTATACTGTTTTTTTCTGTTCTCTGTATCCAGGCAGTCTGGGCACTTCTTTCTACTTGACCCACACAGGTTAAAAAGGATAGCTGAGTCCGTTTCCCAGACTTGCTTTCTCAAGCACTGTGGTCTAGTGTGGCTCCTCGGTGAACCTCCCCTGCGTTCCATCGTAAATGTGTCATGGTCTTTGGCCTCTTTTCTTGGAGGTTGATTCACGGCTGTTTCTTCACAGGCCCAGCCTCTTTCGCTGGAGGAGCTCCTGGCCAAAAAGAAAGCAGAGGAAGAGGCTGAAGCCAAGGTGAGAGCGGGAAGGGGAATCCCCATTGGCCGCCTCTTTTTGCTCGTGCAAGATCACGCCGCGTGGCCGTAGCAGGCGCTGTTGGCGAGCTGCCTTCATATCCCTGCTCCTTCATAGCCTGTCAGAATTCATCCTCCAGGGGCCACTGGAGATTCCCTTGCCCCAGGCTCTTGATTTCCTTTCTTTCCTTTCCGCAGCCCAAGTTTCTTTCCAAGACAGAGCGAGAGGCGGAGGCCTTGAAACGCCGGCAGCAGGAGGTGGAGGAGCGGCAGCGGCTGCTGGAGGAAGAGCGGAAGAAGAGGAAGCAGTTCCAAGAGATGGGGAGGAAGATGCTGGGTCAGTCGTCCTTTCCTGCTAGAGGGCTGGCGACAGACACGGTGCCGTTGGAGTGCTGAATGGCGCGACCTTCAGCCTGGGCGGCCCTGGGACCCTCCTCTCTTGACAGTCCCCCCTTTCTACCCCCTTTGCAGAGGACCCCCAGGAGAGGGAGCGCCGGGAGCGGAGAGAGCGCATGGAACGAGAGACCAACGGCAACGAGGATGAGGAGGGGCGGCAGAAGATCCGGGAAGAGAAGGACAAGAGCAAGGAGCTGCATGCGATCAAGGTGGCGCTTCCTGAGCTAGGTCTTGCCCGAGGCTGCCTCGTCCTCTCCCAGTCTCCATGCGAGGCTGCGATGTCGCCTCGTGCCTGAGAGTGGGGAGGAGAGTGACGGGAAAGTCTCTTGAAAGTTGATTTATCTGAAATAATAGGTTTTACACGCTGGGCACAGGGTTTTCTAGAATTCAGATCAGCAGAAGTTGGCTTCATCAACAGGAGTGACATGTTTGGCATGGGTCAGCAAACAGAATTTTCTGCATTTGTGCGTGTGGATTGCCACAATATGGGTGATATCAGGCTTGCATGTTTCTATCTTCTGCCCATGCCTGCATGTTGATTTCATCCCTCTAAAAGGCAGTTTGGGGAATGGGTCCCTGATTTCTGGACTTTGATTACTTCCTCCAAGGCCATTGGGTCCAACCCACTGTTCAGGGCAGGAATAGAAATCACAGGATATCTGCTAGGTGGTTATCTCCTGTTTGTTGGGGTAGGACCTAATAAGCTTCATGCCAGGCTGCTCTGAGGAGTTCTCTTTGGCCCTTCCTGAATAGATAGAGCATGAAGCTGGAGAGAAAAGGCCTTAGGCCATCTCTGAGCAGAATGACCACCTCTGGGCATCTCTTCCAGCATAGCTAGATGGAAACCGAAAGGTTCTTTCTGCTTTTGCTCTTGCCAAGAGGGGTGTGGTGTGGGCTCCCCATTTGGGGCCATTTTGTCCTGCGTCTCAGTTCTCGGAAGTCCCGCCCTTGGAGTGCTTGTGAAACAGCTTTGCAAACAGGTGGGCAACAGATGAGCCCAAGAGGAGAAAAGCTGGCTGAGAACTAGTGTCATCTATTTGTGAAGTGTCGTAACTGTAAGCCAGGAAGTCCCCAGTCGATATCTCGTTCAGGGGCCTTAGTCAAACCTGGTTTTGCTCGGCTTGAATTGTCTATAACGATACAAGGAATGGTAATTGTCAGGTAATTTTCAAAGTTTTTAACCCACAGCATATTTCAAAGAATGCCTTCAGAATGCACAAACTGGATTGTTGCATTTCCACTGGAAGAGAGTGGCAGTATATAAATGGATAGACATCCATTGGATGTCTGATTTGTTTTAGCTTTATTGTACATCAAATGCTGCATGCTGCATATTTTCTTTCTACTTTTATGCACTACCCAGAGTGACCATTGGTCAGTGAAAGGTCTAGAAGTTCAGTCAGTGAATCAATCAGTCAATGTTACATCCTCAGGAGCGGTACTTGGGTGGAGTCAAGAAGCGGAGACGCACTCGGCACCTGAATGATCGCAAATTTGTCTTTGAATGGGATGCTTCGGAAGACACTTCTATTGACTATAATCCTCTGTGAGTACCATCCTGGGAGGTAGATTCTCTATGGGGCTTGTCAGCAGGACACAAGAGCCAGTGTTTAGCAAGCAGCAGTAAGAGATTCTAGTTATGTTTACATCTTTCCTCCTGATTGGAACATGAAAGATTGATTTCTACTTTTGAAAGGAAAGGGTGGCTGAGAAGTAGACGTGGGCATTTCTTTTTGGAAGGGGTCCTGTTCCGAAACGAAACACGGCAAAACAGCTGCCGTTTGGAAGCAGGACTTACCCTGTGGAATGAACTCAACCAATGAATTACCTTTCTTTGGGTCATGCGGGGCAAAACTCCAATGCGTCATCTTTCCTTCTTCTTGGCACTGGCCAATCAGACAGGGAGACAGGATGATGTATAGCTCCTGGGTGGGTTGGGGGGTTCTGCATTTGCCAGCGGGCCGGGTTCAGGTCCATGGCGGGCCGTGATTTGACGACCCCTGGCCTAGGGTTTCATACTTTAAAAAGCACAGCCTTTTGTTTTCAAACCACAAAATACAAATACAGCCATGGATATTAAGTGATCAGGTTGAGCAAGTTTTTGGAAAACTAATTATTTTGTGTGCCTGTATTTTACTTGGGTTGGAAAATGGACCAATCTTGTTCATTTTCCTTTGCTAAGGGCCATGGTGTAGGTTTTTAATAGAAGAGGACATGCTTTTGTGATGAAGCTTCTCAATTTAATCCCTGGTATTTTCAGCAAAAGAGAACTGCCAACATGGAGGCTTGTTTATAGGAGCTGAGAAAAAGATGCCTAAGACCCCAGAGAGATGCTCCCAGTTTGAATGGGCAATAGAGGGCTGGATAGCTTTCTTACAAAGCAGCTTCATGTGTTCACCTGAACAGAGAGTTGACAATTGTACAGGATTTGTATAGAAACGTGAGCTCCTGGAACTTGCATTGAAGGCTGGCTGGGAGCATTTTTTATTATTTTATGTGAACCTTGAGAATTAGAAAGCAGCCACTCCAGCCTTTTAAACAAACAGAACCAAAAATCATACTTGGGTTCAAGGATGCTGGGATCTTCTAATCAGCTCTTTTATTTGAGGGGATGCTTTGCGCTATTTGGGGCGCAATCCTGACGGTGGATCTTTGGCTTGACAGCTACAAGGAGCGGCATCAGGTTCAGCTCCTGGGGCGGGGCTTCATTGCCGGCATCGACTTGAAGCAGCAGAAGCGGGAGCAGTCCCGTTTTTACGGAGACCTGATGGAGAAGCGGCGCACGCTGGAAGAGAAGGAGCAAGAAGAGTAAGTCACAGGCAGGCAAGGAGGCAGCCTCTCGTTTTCAGCCCCTGCTGGGCAAGAGTTTGCCCCTCCAGTGCAAGAACCCACTTCCACCATGACCGGAACCAAAGCAGCTGGAAATGATGGCTAGGGGTGCACAGAGGAGGAGAACGCTGTGCGTAGGGGGAGTAGAGGAGCTCACACAGCCGCTCACTTTAGATCGAACCTTGTGTGCAGGATAAAAAGGGAGTGGCTGGGGGTGCAGAATGTAAGAGGAAGCCACCGACTTAGGAGAGCTGTTAGTAGATACTCACCAGAGTTGAGTGGGCTTCTCCAGATTTTGGTGTTTGTGGAAAGCTAAACGATACCCCATGTCTTGTGTATAAGGACCTTTATTTGCGACAACTCGGCAGATAAAACTGGGCAGTAGTGGAAGTCTGCCACTTCATTGTGAGAAGACAGAATTGTGCAGATGGCTTAAATTAGGCCCTTGCTCTCACTGCCTTGACTTAATGATTGGATTGAGTCCCTTTAGACAAGCTTTTAAAGCTACATAACCAGAAGGCCTTCAGCAGGGCCCATTTGGGGATGGCACAGGGATGAAGCTAGTGCTCTTGTTAAACTTAAAAACAGGAGAACCCATCTGCCAGTTAAAACGTGGCAATCTTTTACTAGAGCAGCGCTTTCAGAATACACTCACCCCCTGCCATTTCACGGTTCAGGTACTGCGGTCCCACTACATTGCGGGATCGCAGTACCTGCACCGCAGGGGGGGGCAATCGGGTCAGTCCCCGCCACCCCCCTCCCCCTCCGAGAAGCCTCGGAGCCACGCAGGAGGGCGGCGGGGGGCAATTGGGTCGCTCTGCGCCGCCCCCCGGGTCCCTCCGAGAAGCTTTGGGGGTGCGTGGGAGGGCGGTGGGGTCGATCGGGTCGCTCCGCGCCACCTGCCCGGCCCCCTCCGAGAAACCTCGGAGCCGCGCAGGGGGGCGTTGTGGGGCCCGCAATCTCCATTGAAATGCATTGAGTCAATGGATTTCAATGGAGAAATTTTCCCCATTGGAAAGCATTGAGCCAATGTTTTCCAATGGGGAAAATATTCTCCATTGAAATGCATTGGCAATGCATTTCAATGGAGACGGCCCCGGACAAGAAGTCTCGGGCGGCGTGGGTGGGCGGCGGCAGGAGGTCAGATCCCCCTGCTGCCAGCGGCTCACGCTGCCCCAAGACTTCTCGGAGAGGCGCGCGATTCCCCCCCCCCCAGGTCCCCCAACCCGCTTCCGCATATCACGGATTTTCATGGATCGCGGGTGGGATGGGTCCCTAACCCCCGCGATCGGTGGGGGTTTACTGTATTGCCCTAGAAATAAGGTTAAGCAGAAGTGGGATATTGCATAATGGCAGAGTCCAGGCTAAACAATGGACAGTAATGGTTGCTAGGCTTTTCCTAGGGCACTGTAAAAGGCCAAGTAGAATTTGGAAACATCCACCAGCCTGTGAGAGGCATTGACTATTGTTTTGGCATCCAAGTTCCAATAAACATTATTATACTCTTAGTCTTGTATAGAGGTGTCCATGTAGATGTGACTAGGTGGGCACCAGGGAGTGGCCTTCTGCCGTCCCTGCTGGTTTTTTTTTTGGCCGCTCCCGTATGGGCTGCCTCTCCAGATCTCCCCTTCCCCGTCTGGCAGGGCCCGCCTGCGCAAGCTGCGCAAAAAGGAAGCCAAGCAGCGCTGGGATGACCGGCACTGGTCCCAAAAGAAGCTGGACGAGATGACGGACAGGGACTGGCGGATCTTCCGGGAGGATTACAGCATTACCACCAAGGGGGGCAAGATCCCCAATCCCATCCGGTCCTGGAAGGACTCTTCCCTGCCCCCGCACATCTTGGAGGTCATCGACAAATGTGGCTACAAGGTAAGAGCCTTGATGGGCAGTTAACATTTCTAGAGAGGCTGGCAGCTTCCCTGGGCGGGGAGAGGAAAAGAGTCCCAAGGTGGTTTTCCATTGTCTTGGAAGAGTGCCTTGTTGGGAAGTTGTTCAGGGAAAACAGAGGCTGGGGCTTCCAGGATTCTCTCGCTGCCCCTTTCTGCTCCCTTGGAGGATTCCCTGTAGCAGTTTCAGCTCTGTCTTGAGACGGGTTTTGTTCCTTGTTCTCTCCAGGAACCGACACCTATCCAGCGCCAGGCGATCCCCATTGGCCTGCAGAACCGGGACATCATTGGTGTGGCCGAGACGGGCAGCGGTAAAACGGCCGCCTTCCTCATCCCGCTGCTGGTGTGGATCACCACCTTGCCCAAGATTGACAGGTGAGAGAACCACTGGCACCAAGGGTTATTCCATCAAACCATTTTTAGGTCATTTATTTTGGATTTATATACCATCCCATTAGTACCTATTCTGGGCGGTTCACAAACAGGTAAAACTAATCTCTACAAAGCAATAAACACATAGGTTGCAAGACAAATAATGTAAGCATAGGCTAAAAACGGAACCAGTGGTGTCGAACGAATTTGCAGCTGAAACATAACAGGAGGGAAGGCAGTCAGCCAGGGTCGAGGGGAAAGGCCTCCCTGAAAAGTAGTGTTTTCAACTGCCTCCTGAATGAGTCCAGGGAGGGGGCCAGACATGGCTGGTGTGGGAGCTGATGCCACCACCAAGAAGGCCTTTCCTCTAGTAGATGACTTTCAGGCCTTAATATGGCCACACATGGAATCCTTGCCTGAGAGGACCCGGTGGGTTGAGCAGATGACATTGGGGAAAGATCCTCCAACCTTTTTTGTGGAGTACAAAGCTTTCCAGGCCAGTTCCAGGCTTTCGTGTGGATAACAAACACCATGGATAAGAGAGAATGCCACCACCACCACCACCACCCCAAAAAAACTGCTGTTTGTGACAGTAGCTTGCTTTGCAACTGCTGAATTATTTGTTTGATTTTTTTCCCTCTGCCAACCATGAATAACTGAATCAGTGGACATGGGGGTTCGGCTCTATATTGAATGTTTGCAAGCAGGTAGTATTACGGAAGCGATGGTCAGCTTCAAGCTTGTGAATTGCAATGCTGTGAGAGAGGGCCAGGTCACCCCGTTTAGTCCTACTGTTTCTGGCGATGGCCTGAGATCATTCATCTGGGCAGCGAATGTATAGCAATGTGAATATGTTTGTTTCGTTTTATTTATATTAACCCCCCCCCCTTGAGTGGAAACACTGCTCTGGATGACTTGCAGATTAAAACTCAAAACCCCATATGACCACATAGAAAAATAGCATCAATATAGTGGTTCTTCAAAGTACATCTAATATTAATACAAGAAGAACATGAAATTACAAGAAAAAAATATGAACAGCATGTAGGGGGCAAGTTACTGAAGGCAGCTTTATGTAATTCTGTCTTCACTCATTTCCTGAATATCAGTAGGGAAGTTGCTTGACATACTTCAATTGGAAAATAATATGATAGATGGGTGGCTTTTTTTCTGTGGGGGCCCCAGTAACCTCACTTGAAGTCCTCTCCTGATTTTAGGAATGTAAGGGCCTGTCTCTCTCCACCCCCTCCCTCCCACCCCCCGCTGTTCCAGCCATTGCTTTCCTCCAGCGGACATTGTAGGAAGGGGCCGGGGAAAGGCAAGAACCCCAGATATGGTGGACTGCAGGTTGCCTATAGTTTGGCTGCCATAGTCAGTGCTGAAGGATAATGAAAGGCCAGGTCCAGCATCATCTAGGAGGCCAAGGTGTTCTCTGTTGGTGCCCCATTTAAAAAGCCTCGGTTCCTGTCAATGCTTTCTTCGTTTGGCTCTGTGCTAATTAGCTGCATTAAGGTCACAAAGCTACCAAAGTACCTGAGGATTAAAAGAATCCTGGATTTTACTCGGTCTTAAAAAGTCTTGCAGCGCAGAAGATTCTTTTGTGGTGGCAGGCAGGGCCTTGTTTCTTTGAAGCCACCTTGGCCAGAGGCCTTCATGCGTCTGGCTGGTACTCAGCATATCCTTTTCCATCCTCGCAGGATTGAGGAGTCGGATCAAGGTCCTTATGCCATCATCCTTGCCCCCACTCGTGAGTTGGCCCAGCAGATTGAGGAAGAGACCATCAAGTTTGGGAAGCCCCTGGGCATCCGCACGGTGGCTGTTATCGGTGGCATCTCTCGTGAGGACCAAGGCTTCCGCCTGCGTATGGGCTGTGAGGTGAGGAGTGTTGGGTAGAGCTTCCACCCTGAGCATGGCCAAAATATGCTGTCCCCAAAGAGACACGGTAACATCCATGCAGAGGTTCCACTTCTCTGAATTCACAGCTTACCTTTTGCTGTGTCCTGTCTGGGCAGAACATGGGGAAGGGGGACATTGCTTGCTATGTTACCCAGGAGCAGTGTCCCACTGTATCTTACTGTGAGAGGGTGATGGGGAACGTGCGCAAAAGATGCCAGGCCAGGTTCAGTTTTTCTCCCCGCTCCTCAAAGCCACTCCTTCCTCTGCCCTGCAGATTGTGATTGCAACCCCTGGCCGTTTAATAGATGTCTTAGAGAACCGTTACCTGGTGCTGAGTCGCTGCACCTATGTGGTGTTGGATGAGGCCGACCGTATGATTGACATGGGCTTCGAGCCTGATGTGCAGAAGATTCTGGAGCACATGCCGGTCACCAACCAAAAACCGGACACTGACGAGGCTGAGGATCCTGATAAGATGATGGCCAACTTTGAGTCGGGCAAGCACAAGTACCGCCAGGTGAGTGGGGACTTGAATGCCTTACTCTCGTTCAAGTCTGAGGGGTGGAAAACTAAAGGACCAAGGGTCCGGTCCCACTGGGAGTCCCCTCCTTTCATATCGAAACTTTTCCCCTGATCAAACCTGCCTCAAGAAGAGCGAGCCCTTGATTTAAAAAGATGTTCCGTGTTGTCAGTGCTGGCAGTGAGGCAGCTGCGTCTGGAAAGCTGCGATTCTTAAAAGGCTAGATTTATGTCAGAGATTGGGTTTACATTCATACACACAAAGGTAGAGCATAGGGAAGCCTTGGATCGCAAGTGGTTTTGTCCTTTTTAAATGGAAAAGGTGGATTCCTTCCCATGAGGGAAGAGAAGGTCGATCAAGAAAAGATGGATTCCTTAAATAAGGGAGGAGATAGTTGATCAAATTAAGGCTGGCCAGGGTTGCATTAAGAGAAGAAAAGTTTGGTCTGTCAAAGCCCAAAAGTCAAGTGGTCAAAGTGGTTCAGTGGATAATAAGCTGGACTCTTGGATGGGGGGTTAAAGGCTATTTTTGTGCCCTGCCTGGGCGCCCCTGGGGAGGGGGGACTGGTATTCCTTCCCATGTGGGGTGGTCGGGCCTGTTTTCCTCCCATTGACTTCCATGCGTTGGGTGGGCTCTGCCATAGTCTGGGATGCCCTTCTTCTGCCTGGCACTCACCTCGCTCTCCCTTTTCTCTTCCGACTCCTTCCGGCAGACGGTGATGTTCACAGCCACCATGCCGCCTGCGGTGGAGCGCCTGGCCCGCAGTTACCTGCGCCGGCCAGCTGTCGTTTACATTGGTTCTGCGGGCAAGCCCCACGAGCGCGTGGAGCAGAAGGTCTTCCTCATGTCTGAATCCGAGAAGAGGTAATCATTGGTATGGGAGGTGGAGGGCAGCAGCTGGGCTTGTTTCGTCCAGGGGAGGCACTGGATACCTTGGGGAGGGAGAGACTCATAGACCGAGCCCTTAGCACCAGAAAGTCAGGATAAGCAAGTAACCCACTAAGTAGGTATATTTTTAATGTACAGGACAATGGACATTTCAGTGACATCTCCAGGTCCCTGATCCTCCTTCAATTCTCCATTTCATTCCTTGTGCTCTCTCT
This sequence comes from Phrynocephalus versicolor, assembly GCA_023846285.1. Lineage (NCBI taxonomy): Eukaryota > Metazoa > Chordata > Lepidosauria > Squamata > Agamidae > Phrynocephalus > Phrynocephalus versicolor. The sequence goes on along the minus strand of JAHTLZ010003468.1, from coordinate 18,309,870 downwards.
TTTCCCCACCACAGGAAGAAGCTGTTGGCTATTTTGGAGCAAGGCTTTGATCCACCCATCATCATCTTTGTCAACCAAAAGAAGGGCTGTGATGTGCTGGCCAAATCCCTGGAGAAAATGGGGGTAAGAAGTATTCTTACGAAGAGGTGGAGAATTGCTGGCCCCAGTTTAAAAATAACCAAGATCCATGTGGTTCCTGGCCCGTCTTTCGGACCCCCAGTTCTTGTGGCCTTGGCCATACTTCAGAAAGATAAAAGATGTTGCCTCCTACACAGTCACGTAGAACACCTGTCAAGCCACTAACAGCTAGCATGATGCTTTCTGTTTACTCTGCAGACCCTTGCTTTTACAAACCTGCCTCTAAGAACTTCTAAAGAGGTCGCTCCACAGTTGCCACATTCTGTCCTCCCTCCACCACCCCCTACCACCACCCCAAAAAAACTTGTAAGGATCACCATCTCTCACTACACACAGAGCACCACTGTCAGTGTCTAGGAGCAACAGAGCTCTCAGTCTTGCTGTGCCCTGTTCCCTTTGTCTTTGGAGGAATTCTAGCCCATTTCTCCCTGACAACCATCCCATAAACAGACGTCGGCCTCAGCTGAAGCCACACGGTCTCCCCTCTTTCTCTCTCTTCCAGTACAATGCCTGCACCCTTCACGGTGGCAAAGGTCAAGAGCAGAGAGAGTTTGCACTCTCCAACCTGAAGGCCGGTGCCAAGGACATTCTGGTTGCCACCGATGTGGCTGGGCGTGGTATCGATATCCAAGATGTGTCCATGGTGGTCAACTATGACATGGCTAAGAATATAGAAGGTGAGTTAATCCAGACCATTTCCCCTTTCTTTCCAAAGATTTTGCCCCCTCCCCTCCCCATTCTGTTAAGTGACCCACCCGCAAGAGGAGAACTAGGCTTTGTCATTTCCTCCAGAGAACAGGATCACCCTGCGGCTTAACTGGTGGGGTGGGGGGGGGGCTGGTAGAAATAATGTGCAGATCATCCCTCTCCTATTGAGGTTGTCATAAATCCTATGGAGATCTGCTTCTGCAACATTCCACTACTGAGAGGTAGCGGCGTGCACTGGCAAAGCCCCTGATTATCCTTTTTGCTGGGAACTTGGTATTGTTGAGCTAGCCATCAGCTTTCCATCTCCATCTCTAACGTGGGAGTACCAGTTACCTATTAGGACCGTTACAGGATTACAGAAATTGTGCATGTTAAGTCTTGAGAAACCTAGAGCTTCGTATACCCATTTTAATGTTAATTGCGCCCCTTTTCCCCCTATAACCACTAAGTCGTGGCCAGATCCTGCCCTTCCTTTGGCTGCTGCTGCGCCTGACTCCAGAGTGCCTTCACTTCTTTCCTCCTTGTTTTAGATTACATCCACCGCATCGGTCGAACGGGGCGGGCTGGCAAGAGCGGTGTAGCCATTTCCTTTGTCACCAAGGAGGACTCGGCCGTCTTCTACGACCTGAAGCAGGCCATCCTCGAGAGCCCGGTCTCTTCGTGCCCGCCAGAACTGGCGAACCACCCAGATGCCCAGCACAAGCCAGGAACCATCCTTACGAAGAAGCGGCGAGAGGAGACGATCTTTGCTTGAAACCCTGCAAGAGGAGCCGTTCAAGGCAGAGCCACAAGGAAGCAAGCCTCTTCAGGGCCAGGAATCTGGGCAGGAATTACGGAGCAAGAATCTCAGGCTGTGAAACTGCTCTGCCAGCCCCAGGCGCTCGGTCCTTGAAAAGGCCATGGGTTTTCTCCTTTTGTGTGTGTGTGTTTTCAAATGTAGGCAGCAACACCCCCCACTCCCCATGTTGCTGATGTGACACTCTTCACAAATGTAGGACCAATCAAAGTGGACGCCATTCCAAAGAGGCTAGAACGTCGCCTTCGGAATCCTGATCTCGATAGATGAGCTCCATTCTTGTTGGAGCTCACGTTTTATCCGCCGTCAGGGAAAACTTTGTCTCTGCACATGTATTTGAGAGGCTTGGCTTAGCTGAGCAACAGCCGGCAGTCTCGCTTTGCAGGCCTATCACACTCAGTGGGTTTAGCCTTCAGGGTCTCAATGTGTTGTTTTCAACATGTTCCCCCCCCCCCCATCTCTGCTGGGTGGTCAGGCACAACTTTGGGGTTTGGTCCCATCAAAGAAGAAATGCAAGTTGGGGGCACAGCAGCTGGAATGTGGCAGTCCTCTCCTCCCCCAGGAAGGATCTCACCCCACTCTGAAGCCCAGTCTCTTGATGCAGCTAAGGATAATTTCATGGGAAAGGGTGGGAGGGTTCCTAAAGAATGCTTGCTTCATCCAGGAGAGAGCACTGCTCCTCGCAACCTTTAGAAAGGAGCAGGTGATGTATAGAAAGGCTGCTATTTTTCCAGTGATTTTTTTTGGTCCTATTATAAATCTGTGTGAAACATTTCTGATATCTGCCTGCCTGTCTTTCTTGGCCTTTAGTTTCTCATAGGCAAAAAGTAGGGCTTGAGTTGAGACAGTATTCTTGGTATAGAATTTATATTCATCTACCATGCTGTGTAACGGCTGCCGTTATCTTTTGGGTGAAAAACCAGTCTTGAAATGGGACATCTAGAAACAATGATATTTTGGAGCACTATTTTTGATTGTGTATGAGGGAAAAGCTGCAGAGGTAAGTGTAGAAGAGCGTAGTGCTTTCAGTGTCACAACTGCGAGAGAGTAGAACAAGAAGGAAATGTATTTTTGCTAAAGAAGAATCTTCAGTCTGAAGCCCTTTCTACATCCTACCCAACCCCCAAGCTGATAACTTGTCATAGATGCAGCTACACAGCAGGAACAGTGCCAGTGTATCTGCTGTGAATTCCCACCCAGGAAGTCAGGTATCTCTGGGTTAATTCAGTTCAGCCAAACATATAGGAATCAACACTGAGAGGGAGGAGGATATGAGCCTTGTTTGCAGCTTGTTAACCATCCTCCCTGCTTCTGGAACCGTTCTGCTTGAATCCTCACCTCCCTGCTTCTGAAATCTGGTTTTGCTTGTTTCTATCTTTCCTTCTTTTGTCAATGGAAAAAAATAAGAATCTGACTGTCCCAGTCCCTGAGCGTTTTCCCTGTTGTTATTTGTCAAGGTAGCCGTGCCCTTACCTAAACCATGATCCTTTCCCCTCTACCCCAACCCACTCCTGTCAATTAATTTTAAACACTTACACAAGCAGCTGTGGGCCCTCTTGTGGAGTACAGAACATGATTCCAGGGGTGGCCTTGGAAAAATTGCCGCCTTTCCCAAGACTGTTCCCTGGACAAATAACCCCAGGACAAAACATCGCATCTGACATCCGTTCTCAGGGGCACAACAAAACCCCAGAGGGTGGGAGCTGGGAAAAGAGAAGCACCGTGCTTGTGTTTTGTCAGAAAAATCGCCATTTGAATGCATGCCCATGCCCTTCCACCCTCTTGGGGATACATACGTGGTGCTCATGTGTTGCTACATCACAGTTGAGAATGCCAAGTCTTGCTGCAGCCTGTTGTGGCACTGGTTTTTCCCCCAGGAGTGCCATAGGTTTAATTCACTGTCTTGTTCCCGGCTCTGTGTGGTTTTGCTTTTTGGTTACTGGCCTCCTCAGCCATTTGGAATGTGTCCTGGACTGCTTATCAGGAGACGGTGCCGCAACCAGAATGTAAATGTTAGTGCTCAGGGCTGCAAATATGAATTTTCTCCCAGTGAATTGAGAGTTTCATTAGAAACCAGTACAGTGCGGAGGGAAGTACTGTACATTTATGGTAGTCAGCTGCCAGTAAGCACTAATTCAAAGCTGCATAGTGTGGAGTCTGCCTCACTGACTTCAGCAGGATTGCATCCAATATACTTGTGGGCAGTGAAAGAGCAGCCTCTTTCCTGAGCCGACCTTATGGTTCGGATTCCCAACAGCCGGGTTAGCTGGACTTCTGCAGCATCTCTTGTTAACTGGGCAGGCCCGATTCCTAGAAGAGGCTGCCCAAAGTTTTGTTGGGAAGCTACAAGGCTGTCAGAGTCCCCATTGTGAGTGCTGAGAAGGGGCTTCCTCAAAGTATGCCTGTGTGTTGTGTCATTATAGTCGTGACCGACTCTTCGTGACTCCATGGAGTTTTCTTGACAGGAATACTGGAGTGGTTTGCCAGTTCCTAGTGCATTGCAAAGGCCCCTTCATTCCAGGGGAACCAGGAAGGACTAGTAAAGGTGCTACTTAATAAGCATGTGTTCAAGTGTAGAATCCAACTTAAGGCTAGGTCAAAGATACATGGCAAACTAGATCACAGTCATGTGTTAGGCATCAATCACCTTCCTTACACGCTGCTGCCACCCCCCCTGCACAAGTGAGAGTGGTTGTGCAAGGTGGTAGCGAAGCTGCTTTAACTCTGGGTAGAGCACTTAAGGCATTTGGAGCCTTTTCATATGATGAATGTTGTACTTGTGCTCTCAGATTTCTCGTGATGATGAAAATGTGTGCCTAGAAAATGCTTTGGAACAGTAGTTTGGCGTAATGCAAGAACCAATGCTAGATCTCAGAGAATGACTATTCCAAGGCAGACGGGATGTGGTGAAGCTCAGTTAAGGATGCTGTAGAGAGAGAGAGAGAGAGAGTGGAATGCACAATATTGATTGTGGGTCCCTCACAAACCAGGCCAGATATGGCGTTACCCCTGGAGTGTGGAATCCTTACTTGTCTCTGCCAGGGCTCCCTCTATCTCACAATTGGACTCTCAATAAAGACAGACCAGGCAGGTTCTACAAACAGCAAACGCTTGTTCTTTCAAACCGCTTACAAGTTGTTGGGGGGGGGGGGAAGGAGTGCTCTCCACAAAAGAACAGTAACAAAGCTGTGGCCCCAGCGGCCTGCTTGGATGGTGACCGCAGGGGGCAGAACCCAGCAGACTTCCCTGCCCTTGAAATGGTCTAAGCCAGGAAAGAGAGAGACCCTTCCTTCCAAGGGCTGAGTAGTCCAGGCAGGGCGTAGGACTTGCGGTGTGCGGTATGTACACGCTGATTTCTGATAGGCGTACGTGCTTTTTAAAGGGCAGGGGGTTGCCATCCTCTTTCCCGGTGGAGTATTCAAGGTGCCTGATGGGGAGGAATGGAAGAGCAAACTGGCCCTCTCGGGTAAGGAAAGGGGTTGTGCATTCGACAGGAAGCGAGAAATGGGCGTGCATGGGTGTGTGGTGGGGAGGAGGTATCGCCTCCCATGCCTCACTCCTAAAGACAGAATCCACGTGGAACACAGGTAGAAAGCACTGCCAAGTAGCAAAACTGGCATGCACCCAACATCTCCCTACACACTCACCCCCCCCCAATAGATAAGACCAAGGTCCCATGCAATTTGCAGAGAAGTCCAAGGACAATGGAGAGGGGAGGGAATAAAGCTTCACATATTCTGGCTTCACAAATACCACCCTCAACCTAACAAGAAGTGGGTCTGTGCAGAGAAAGGGCAGAGTCCATGTGAGTGGAGGAGGAAGGGTCATGCCTAGATTAAGCTTCAGACTGAAGCCCTCTGGAGGCGACAGCTCAGCCAGCCAGGGCTTTTCTACCTGGTAGGAGCAAAGTAGATATTGCCCTCCCCAGTTTCAGGGGTCCGAGACATCGAGAGGATGATCAGCAAGCAATTTGGGGGGGGGGGCAGATTTGCATCTGTTTCCCATCACCTCTCTCCTACTAGTCCAAAATAATAGCCATAATCACTCTTAGTCCAGCTAGGATGTCCCTGTGGATCTGGAATTTATTGGGCCAAGGAGTGCTGCAAGGATTTATTTTGAATAAACCCAGTTTGGAAGTTCAAAGTAACTGCTCCCCATCCCAAACCACCTTCTGAATCAGTGTTGGGTTTAAAAATGCTTTCAAAGGCTCAAAGGATTGTTCTGTGTGTAGCAAGTCATTTGCTTCTCGTTTTACTAAGAGCCCGTCCGGCCTTCCAGTTCGTGGAAGCCAAAGAAGGCCAACAAGGTGGGTGAAAAAAGCTTACGGTGGGAACCGATGCTCACTAGAGCCTAGCCTTGCACGATAGTCGCATCATTTCCTTGCATTCGGTGGTGCGACGAGAAGCCAAGAATCTCTGTGAGTCGTCATATGTGAAATGTATGTCTACATTGGGGCCTCTTCAGAAAAAAAAAAAAAGCTCTATAGGATGGTCTCTTTAGGGGAATTAACTGTTATGGGTGGTGGCACTGACCCTTCACAGAAAAAGGGGTCGGCTGTAGCTAACTCATTTCTCGGCTCATGCCTTATACGTTCATTAACAAACAGCAGCAAATGCTGGACTGGACTGTTTCTGTCTTGTACCATTTCAGGTGATAGGGAGCGGAATGTTCCTTCCAATAAATAGAGACAAAAATCCTCCCTGCAAATGGAGAGCCAAAGATCCCAGAGGAAGGGCTTACTATAAGTCTTCTCCCTCATACATGGTTGTTCTGTGGGAAAGGTAGTCCACTGTAGGCAGGGTAGTCAACTTGACACCCACTCCCTCCACCTTGAAGTCAGGACGGTTGGATGTCATCTGCTGCTTGCGATCTTCGGGGGGGGGGGGAAGGGGAGGGGTTAACAGCACTTGCACAAAACGCCAAGCACATGCACAAAAACGGTGGCCAGTGCCCCACAGTTCACCTGCATTGACTACAACCTGCCTCCGGAGTCCCTGCGAATGGACTCGCAGATCATCACAGCCCTTCTCATGCACTGACAACTGAGTCTGGTGTTTCCATCAGCCATGCACCTTCTTGACTGGCCTTGTAGCCAAGGGCGGACTGGAGCCAAGCCTGGGGCAAGGTGGAACAACAGCCTCCCGGCTCTTCTGCTTGAAACCTTCTACTAAGGAAACCAGACACCGACTTTTCCCAAGCTGGTATCCTTCCAGATGTGCTGGATGGTGGATGGGGGCTGTCGTTCAACACATCTGGAGTTTTGTTAAGGAAAGGCTGCAGAGGGAGGTGCTCCTGGTTTTGCCTTATAATGCCCACCTTTTCTCTTGGAATGAAGAGAAAGAATTGCCACTCTCCTTGTAAGGGACACTGCATCGACCCCTCTTCCCACCACCATGGGATGGGCATGCAAAGCTGCCAATGGAATTCACCCTGCAAAGACATCCTCGTGGCCTTCAAAGCAAAAGTTGGTAAGAGAATCCACCCTCTCCTACACGTAGGAGGAATCAGGCAGCTGGGGCTGGGCTCCCATAGAGATAGCACCTGTATACCAAGGCAGGTCCTGTAGACTGTGGGGCTGTGCTAGGGAGGGAATGAGAGGAAGGCCAGAGAGCAGGGAATTGACTCAGTCTGGGGCAGGTGGGGAGTGGGGGGTGGGCGGGGGCAGAGGCGGCAGCAGCCAGGGCATCCTTGCCCTGCATTCCCTGGCTGCGCAGCCCAGGGGTGAGGGTGGTAGATGCCAGGCCAAGGGAGGTTTCTCAGTAGCTGTCCTTCGCCCAAGGCCGATTGCGCTGCCAGTTCCTCTCATTGTGGTTGTGCTCAGATTCTCGCTCGAGGAGGCGGTCCTGGGAGTCGTGGCCGTTGGTGCTGTTGAGGCTGCTGTTGTGGTTGCGGTGAGGCTGGTACAGGTCAGTGTAGGCATCGGTGTACTCGTCCTCCATGTGCCGGGAGCTGCGCTGGGAGGAGGCGGTCCAGGTCTTGCGGGAGACGTCGCTCGTTTCATCCGACTGCATCAAGCTGTCGTGCTCCACTGGGGAGCGCTCTGTGCCCTGCTCGCCCAACGGGGCCTGGTTCTGCTGCGGAAAAAGTAAGGAGCTGGCTTGACAAGGCTTCGGGGGGTCAGTCCACAGTATCCTCTAGTGGGCCTAGCATATCCCAGCAATTAGATATAGCTGCTGCTGCTTTAAGGTTAGAAGCAGAGGCTGTGAACCACTTCCAGTCAACCTAAACCAGTGATGGCGAACCTTTTAGAGACCGAATGCCCAAACTGCGATTCAAAACCCACTTGTTTTTCGCAAAGTGCTAATACAGCCATTTAACTTGAATACAGTGGTAACCCTGGGTTTCAAATGCTTTGGGTGCTACCCTTTGGGAAAGTGAGGATCGCAGAGCAGGCTTTTGAATTTCCCACAACCTCAGCACCCTCACTGTGGCTGTGGGGAAATTCAAAAATCTGTTCTTTGATCCTCCCTTTCCCAAAGAGTAGCACCCCTGCTCTTCAATCCTCGCTTCCCCGAAGGCATCCCAAAAGCAGTTTGGGGGCATCCCAAAAGTGGTGTGGCTGGAGAGTAAACGGGGGCTACAATGGAGCCCACAAACCACTGCCTTCGAAGTGCCGTGGCTGTGAGGGGGTGGTGTCGCATGACCACAGAAAAGGCTCCGCGTGCCACCTTTGGCACCCATGCCATCGATTTACCAACACGGGCCTACTGAATCAAAGCAAGTTGAAGAACCGTGTAGCCATCACAAAAACCAAATACAAAAGTGGAACAGGTGATACACTGGCCTAAACACTTAACTTCTATTGAAACCACAAGCTGTGGATATGGTGGCAGTCTATTCAAATCTATCGATACAGATACAAACTCACAGCATACAGGAGGACGATTTGTGAGTAAACCTGCTCTACTTACTAGAACTGCTTTTAATGGCCCTTAAGAAATATTAATTTTTAGTTTGCTTGAGATTCCAGCTTGCACTCAGATCCTTTTCCCCAACTGGACTTTCCCCCTGTCATTATGTTGAGTTTACAAATAGATGGATGAATTCCTAAATATTCGGAATCTCTAAATATACCTTTCTATTTGCCCTTCCTAAAAGTTAGTTTTTGAGGAGAGGATGATTCTGCAGAAAACTGAAAGGTCATTTAGCTGGATTGCCTGGGGCTGAGAGGAAATGACAGCACAAAACTTCTAGAGCACTGGTTCCCAACCTTAGATCCTCAGATATTCTTGAACTAAAACTCCCAGAAGCCTTCAACATTAATTGTACAGGCCAGGATTTCTGGGAGTTGCAGTCCAATAACATCTGGAGACCCACGGTTGGTTCATGGACGCACACACCCCCATTTCCACCAACAGATAAAAGAAAAGGCTTTGTATATTTCAGAAAGACTTTGTGGCAGTGTATACCTCATCCTCAATGATAGAATCAGGGGATAATGGCCACAGCTGCCGTGATGCACTTGAGACCTTTTCAGAAATGGTCCAGGTCAGTGGTTCTCAACCTGTGGGTCCCCAGATGTTCCTGGACTGCAACTCCCAGAAGCCTCCACTACTCACTGTAATGGAAGGGATTTCTGGGAATTGCTGTTCAGGAACATCTAGGGACCTACAGGTTGAGAACTACGGGTCCAGGTGGTCCTGCAGGCAAAAACATGTTCTTAGGCTAGACAGCCTTTTAGCCTGGTGGAAGAGAGCTGTTCTTAGGTGTGTGTTTTATGAAGTACCTGCAGGCCTGGAATGGCAGTGGACGGTGTCATGAGGTTCTGGCCACTGGGAGTGTGCGAGGGATGGTGAGTTGCTCGCCAGTATACTTCCAGGTACTCAGCCAGGTGTTCACAGGCATCCTCCAGCTGGTTCTCATCCAGGATCACATCAAAGAGTTCCTTGCAGTGAGGGTGCAGGGGAACAAGGCACAGCGTTAAGAAGAAAGACCGAGAAAAACCAGCGATGACATGACACAATAGAGCGGCCTTCTCCAAGCTGCCCAACTGACTGTGGCCTTCCAGCTGGGCTGCATAATTGACTGGGGATTATAGGACTAGAAGGGAAGAGACTTGTGTTTCTGGACAATAGCTCCGCTGCCTGGGGAGTTCTGGGAGTTGTAGTCCAAGTTAGATGCGAGTTGTAGCCCAAGCCTTGGAATAGTGACATTAACACAGAGAACTATGGGATACAACACAAGAGGTAGGATGTTCAGTGGTTCATCTTTGCAGTTGAAAGACAGTGACATAAGTTTTAGCCAAAAGCTACCACCGTGGGCTGAAATGCAGGCAGGGGTTGCATTCTTGGGATGTTTCATAAAAGAGTAAGGGCAATATGTAATTTCTATGAGAAAATTCTAGAAGAGAGTCTTGCATATGAATCCCTGCCATTAATCCTATAAATCTGCTCCTTAATTATGAGTCAGCAACCCCAACTTGCTTTTTTTCTCTCTCTCTTTCAGATAAGTGGGGATGTCACTCTATCCTCAAAGGCACATTTATAGCATAATATGGCTTCCCACTGATTTCACTGAGGAAGACGCACTGTCTTGTGCGGGAAGGGCATGCGCTAATGCTTTTGGCTCCTCAGGCAACCCCAGGTGACACAAGAAAGATGCTGTAAGTAGACATGGTCATTCTGAATGGGAAATGGACAGGTCAGTCAAGTGAAGAGGGTACTGGAGCAAGGCTCAAGAAACCAGGACAAAGAGAAAGATGGGAAGGGAGGGGATGCAACAGAATATGGCCCTCTCAGAAACTCACTGGAGGACACTGCACGAGCTTGTCAGCTGCCATCATCTGGACATTGAGATGCTTCACCTGCGACTTCCCTCTGGACTTGATAAGCCGCTGCAGTACCTTCCGCCAAGAAAGGAAGACACAGAATTGGAAGATGCCAAGTAAACCTCTAGACTAGAAGCTCTTAAATATGGGCTCCCTTGATGACCTGCTGGGACTTCCATCTCCAGAGACTACAACAGGCAGCTGCAGTCCAACTACCTTTGGCAACTTAGGCTGCTATCACACATCCCTTTAAATCCAGATTAAATTTCAAGATAAACCCTGTTAAAAATCTTGTCCCCATGGCCAGCGGGCTTTTTTTAAAAAACAACAACGAAAACCTGGTAAAGCCCACTTTAGCGAGCTTTCCAATACCTACCAGAGAAGCTGGGGAATTTTTGCCTTGCTTAAAAAGCCACATTTTTTTAGAGCCAGAAGTCTGTGGGAGTGCGTCTATGATCTGGTGTTTGTTCTTTTTTGTTTTTTTCATAGTGCCAACGGGCTGTTCCTGGGGCTGGTCGGCGCTGTTTCTTTAATTTTTTTAAAATTGTTATTCCCCCCAGCGCCAGTCAGCTGGCCTGCCAGCAGGTTGAACATTTTTAAAATTATTTTTTATTTTTATTTTTCCTTAGCCCCCACCAGCCAGCCCTGCCTGGGGCTGTTTGGAGATTTTTTATTAATTTTTTTAAAATTTGTATCCCCCACCCCCCAGCACCAGTCAGCTGGCCTGGCCGGTCAGGGCATTTATTTATTTATTTATTTATTTTTATTTTTTAATTTCTCCTTACCTCCCAGCAGCCAGCCCTGGGGCTGGTTGGCCATTTTTTAAAATTTTCCTCTGTGCCTGCTTGAAGCAGGTTAGGGCCGTGGGAACAGAAGAGAAGTTTAAAAACTCCAAGGGGTGTGGGAACTAGGAACCCACATCTTCAATCAAGTAATCAGGTAAGGAGAAAAGCCAGAGTTTCTTATTTATCGCATCTTCCCCCTCGTGTGATAGCACCCTTAGAGTTAGGAACAGAGATGGGCACAAACCAGTTTGTTCCAATTTGTTCCAGTTCATAAAGGTGGCGCTACAGGTCCTGTTGCTCCCAATTCCTGCCTCCTCTGCCAATCAGCCACTCACCAGGGACAGCTTGGTTGCCTTTCCCACTTCCTCGGCTAATCTCCCAGTCACGAGCAAGAGCACAGTCTGTATGGCAGATTAGCAGGCAGGCAGGGCAGAGAAGCCTGTGCTTCTTGCTGGGACTGGCAGCTTAGTCAAGGAAATGAACCACATAAGCTGGGACAAACTGGTTCATAACCATCTCTAGTTAGGAACCATTGCAGAAACTGAACTGTCAAGAGATGGACCTGTAAACCAACAAGTCCGACACCTGCTTGCTATGATGTTTTTCGGTATCCTCAAGCAAGTCACTTCCTCTGGGCCTTACTTATTTCCAGTACCTATAAAGTATTGATGGGAACATAAAATGAATAGCTCCTTTCCTGCCTGCTCACCTTTGGGGAGGAGACCTTAACATAGACAATGATGGGAGCCAGTGAGGTTTTGGCCAGCTGTGCTGGGTGGTTTATGGTGTCCGCGTCCAGTATCACCAACTGCAGCGACTTGGCGAGTTCGAAGATCCGCTCAATCTCACTCTGGACCTCGGCTGCAAAGGAAGAGGGAAGACTATCAGTTGGACGATTCTTGGTCACGAACACCCTGTACACCTGCCTCTCGCCCCAACAGAAAATGGCATACCACTTGAAATTCCTGCTCATAATGCCTTTAGAAATTCCCTTAAAAATACCAAACAACCAGGAAAACTGTGGCTAAAGTCCTGTTGCCTACTTAGGGTGGCAAAGAGGCCACAGCATTAACACAAAACATGGCAGCAAATTGCCACTAATTAATAAGCTGTTGGTTTGATTGCTGAATCGCAGCAAAAGAGGAAGGGCCCGCATCTGTGTAAGAGGGTATGAATAACTTGTATATGGTTAGAAAACCTTGCTGATTTCAACTGGAGCACTTCAAGCAGAGATAAATCCCTTCGTAGTAGTGTTGATCTTCTGTGATCTTCTGCTAAACATGCCCACTTATAGCTTTCTCCCTTGCACCAGCCATCCTTGACTATGTTCTTGTTGTTAAAGGGGTTTCAAGGTACATGAGATGTTTAAGGAGTGGTTTCCTAATTGCCAGCCCACAGCGAGCTTCCATGGCTGAGCAAGGACTTGAACCAGGTCCCATCTTTTACGCTAGCACTGGCTCTCATCCTTGGAAGTGCCACTTATTTAAAGGAACAGTCTCTCTCTAGGCCATAAGCAATTATTTTACGCTTCTACACCCAAGACAAAAATGTTCCTTTTGTGCCCTTTCATCAGTAAGAGAGAAGATTGGATATATTACTCCAAGGAAACGGGGAGTGTTGGTGCCTAGAATATAAGGTACTAAGTGGGGAGCAGCACCATACCTGTAACATAGAAAATGTGGTCTCTGCCTAAGAGATTTTAACATACTCGTGGTGCTGGTAAAGAAACTTTAGTCCTACTGATAAGTTTCCATGGACATAAAACTGCTTTTGAGGCCTGCAAACTGAAATCTGTATATTTTTAAAGAGCTTATGTCCAGAACCCTTAGGGTTATACAGATTTAAAGCAAGACACTGCAATCCATGGGAAAGATAGCAGGGTTTAGTTGTCTTGGAATAGTATTAACCACCCAAATTTGGGCCAGTCTCTAAAAGCATCTTTAGGGGGACAAAAAAGTGCATCCAAACAAATTTCATTCAGACTTCTGTTTCAAATATGTTTGTGTGTGGATGTCTGGGTGTTTGTGCATATCAGAAGACACACACAAGGCACTATAATAAGCGTGGCCTGAGAGTATGAACAAGAGTGAAGTAATCGGGGGGGGGGGGGATACAGTGCCAGTGTTTATATGCTTTCCATATGACAGGCTCAAACTAAATCTAATATAGCTATAGAGGTTAGTGAGAGCTTAGGATGGTGCTGATCACTGGCGTTGGTTTCCCATTTCCACACTGAACAGGTGAAATGAAATAACATTACCAGGTAATCATGCTCCCCATAACCAAATAATGCTGCCCAGAATTCAAGTATTATATCCCAATCATCAGCCTCTTTCCACTTTAGGGAAGTCATCAGCCGGATGGTCTGCAATTTGCTCATGGGTTGCCTTGCACAAGGACCTGGTTGTTGTGTTCTGGGAAAACTAACGGAGAAACAAAAGGGCAAACCCCCACATAATCCATGGGGCTACCAGCTCCTATTCCCCTCTAGGAACCTAACTCACCGATGCTTGTCCGGGTTGTAGATCGCTCAATGATGGCACGCTTCCCTGGGTTGTTGAGCACAGAGCGCTTGGCCAGCGACAAGTCAGCTGTGACGCGGGTGATGGAGATTCTGAAAGGCAGGAGGGCATGTGACCCACAGCCCTTTGGAAGTGGGAAGGGGAAACGCCCTCTTCGTTCCAGAGGGAAAGGGGGGTGTCTCACCTGCCATCAAATCTGTGCTTCAGGAAATCAAAGAGAGCTTTCTGCATCATGTCTGTCACCTGGAGAAGATAAAAAAGAAGGTAGGAAAGCAGAGGCTCAGGGTCCAAAGGAGCCCTGTGGCGCAGTGGTTAAATGCCTGTACTGCAGGTAAAACTCTGCTCATGCCCTGGGGTTCAATCCCAGGTAGCCGGCTCATGGTTGACTCAAACTTCCATCCTTTTGAGTACCCAGCCTGCTGGGTAGGTGGGGGGGCAATGTGTACCCTGCATAATGTAATTAAAAACTGTAAACCGCCCAGAGATTATTTGAAGTGGTATGAGGCGGTATATAAGCAGAACACTTTGCTTTTGCTTTGCTTTGATATGGACAACGCTAGCATATGTGGGTGTGTGGGGTTGACCACCAAATGTCATCCCTACCTCGTATCCTTTGAGTGAAGGACCCACCAGCACCACTGGACGCATGGAGGGCACGACATCGTAGGGGGGGATGTGCTCTGTCTGCAGAAAGAAAAATGGGGGAGGTGTCACTCAAAACAGCTGTTCCCTACCATGCCCTCATTAATATGGTGCTGTGCAGCCTCGTTCCTAACTGACCACAGATCAGTATCAGTCTGACTTATGCTATGAAAAGAAACAATGTTAAAAGCTATAAGGATAAATTATTACCATCACATAAAAGACTTAAACAAATATAATATTAAAACTTACAAGCAAAAGCAGTATTAAAAAGTAATATATTTATATATTCAATAATACAGTATAAGGAATTAAAAGACAACAGTCCCTGTAAAATACCTACTTGGTCAACCAGTCCTTTAAAATTATTTATTATGAGTGCATTTTTTTACTTCCAGGAAGGGTCACTTGTAAGACGCTGAGTCTCAAGCACTAAATTCATTTGCCTGACCTTGAGAACTAGGCCGAAGGTCTACAGTACGCATGGATAGCTTGCACGATGTTATGAGCCTCTGTACTAAAATAGGATTCCCTCTACAGTAATTTTAGTTATTTAGGTGGCAGTGCTCTATAAACACCTTGTAACTAGATGAATTTCACTCAAGCCAGGCTTACTTCTGAGGAGCCATACAGTATGTAGGACTGTGTTGTTAAAACAGATAACCATCTTCTCAGTGCCTAAATCTGTGGGTTGGGAATATCGTTCTTGAGGCACAAGAAGATTCCAATTACAGTACAGTCCAAAAATAAAAAATAAAAGGACAGTTTTTGTCTTTTAACCAACAGTGACAGAAAGTACATTGTCACCTGAGAAAGAATTCAATTTCGAGTGAATCTTTGGAAACATTTGATTATTTTCCTTATATTGTTTCAAAGTCAAAGTGTTGTGTTCTTCATAAATGCCTCTCCCACGGTGTACATGTAACGTATCACAAGAGCAGTTCAAAAGATGCCAGAACAACGGCACAGCATAAAATGGAAGACCTGTGTTGCATGGCATCTTAGAGCCAAGGAATGCCACTTTAAAGACATGGTTAGTAGCATCAGATATGCCTTCCCCCTCCCCTTCTCCCCCAGAGTAAATACAAAAGTCCCAGTCTAGATAGGGAAGCTTTTTTCTCTTTGACATCCTTCCCCTCTGAAATTGGTCCTGGTCCTCTACCAGCTCTACAAATTTGGATTCTGGATATCTGCAATATGGACTTCAAGGAAAATGCCCCCCCAGCCCCTGGAGAGACCCATTTTGCAGGGAGCCCCCCCCCCCCATGACTCTTCTCTACAATCTCTCCAAGTTTGGTAAAGATTGGATTTCAGACATCTGAGCTACACACCCACAATGTCCCCTCCTCCGGAAAATGCCTTTTAGCAATTGGATTGGGGTAAGAAACAAAGTTAAAAGTTATAATAATTGATTGTTATATAATTTAGAAAAAATAATTTCTGGCTCTCCAGGTCTTATCCATGCATTCATTCATGTAATCACAGTCTTGGAAGGGGGGCAGAGAAGCAGCTTCCCCAAAAAGAGAAAAAGCATTCCATCCATCTGTTGGTTACTCTGTCCTTCTGTCTGCCCATCCATCCATCTGTCCATCCACCTGCCCATATGCCAGTCTCTCCATCTACCCATCCCCCTTACTTTTGCCCACCCAATCGTCTTCCTGACTGTCCATTTTTGTGTATATCTGTCTGTCCATCCATCTATCAGTCCATCTGTCCATTTGTCTGTTCATCCATATGTCCATGTCTGTCTGTTCGTCCAACCATCCATCTGTCCATCTGTCTGTCCCTGTCCATCTGCCCTTGTGTCTCTGTCCCCCTCTCTATCCATCTGTCCATATGTCAGTCCATCACTCAGACTGCCTATCTGCCTGTCTATCTGTCCATCCATCTGTTTATCTGTCAGTCTCTCCATCTGTCCCTCTATCCAAGTCTGTCCTTCTGTCCATCTTTATATCCATCCATATGTCCATCCATTCATGTGTCTATCTATTTGTCTATCCCTCCATCTGCCCACATGTCCATCTGTCTGTCTGTCCATCAGTCTGGCTATCTTCCTTCACTTTGGCTGCCCCTTCCAGACAAGCAAGTGTGAGACGGATGACTCTGACTAACCCAGCGCTGTACAATCCAGATCCTAACAGGCCAAGAAGCAGGACCCCTGCCCTATAAGAGGAATATCCCTATGCCCCACTGCACCTTTTAAAGCTCCTGCTGGAGAGGTGTTCTGACCTCAGGCAGCTTCGCTTGAGATCTGTCCCTACAAGAAAGGCACTTTGTTCAAAGCTAAAAGCCAGGGGCTCAACAGGAAAAAGTCACAGGGAACCAAAAATGTATTTGCAGCACCAAACCCTTACCTGCTTTTGCTTCTGTTTTGCTTGATGAAAAAAGAAAGAAAACATGAAGTTGTCAAAGTCAAGAATAAGTGAATGACAAATACCATAGAAAGAACCAGGGTGCTGCAAGTTGGGAGTGGTGGTGAGTGACCCCCTTGGAGGACTGAGACTCTAGCCTGTTCTCCTCATCAGCCCAGGATGTCCATAGCATTTCCCGGAGGTGACATGACTTGAGGTTCAATCTCATTTTGGTCCTCATGCAGGATCAAAGCTGAAGACACAGCCATAGCATTCAGGGGCCCCTGCTGGAGGGTGCATCTGCACGGTGCTAATAGTGATAAAAGTTCCATCCCTGGTCCCCCAAAATCTGAATGTTGTTCCAAGAAAAAGCATAGTCCTATGATAAAAGGTGCACAATTTCTCTTACTGTACACAATTGTATGGTCCAACTGGCATTTTGAAGTCTTGTCAATGTCATCATTGCAAATGTCAAGTTCAATAGTGTCAATGCCCGCATAATTCTGAAAGTAATAATATACACTCTGAACCAGCAAGTAGTTTTTCAAGCACATTCCCTTTCTCAAATGGGAATGGAAGGCCTAACGGGAGCCATTTCGTACTGATTTGTATCTAGACGTGCCCCTTTTATTCCAGGGAACAAAAAGTAGCTCATTTGCAGAATTTGCTGCAAGATGAACCCAACAATTCTTCAATTGATGTTCTTGTTTTTAACTTTTTGTGCGAACGGCCCAGAGTTCCCTTTGGGAAATGGGAGCGGTATACAAATGCAAAAATAAATAAATAAATAAATAAACAGTCCTTTTGCCAGGTGAGAATCAGATTCCTCAGATTCCAGTACTTCTCATTTGGTTATCTTTCCCCTTCACCTCTCATGGACTCTCTCTCTCTCTCTCTCTCTCTCTCTCTCTCTCTCTCACACACACACACACACACACACACACCTGGATAAACAGCTTGCAGTGCAAGCAACATCTGTTGTGAAAAACACATTGAGCAGGAGAAAATGATGGGAGAGGTCCTGTTTGAGGAACAACCGCTCTATAGCCACACTGCTTAATCTCTCAGAGGCTACTGGCTGCTGTAGGTGTATCTGAAAAGCAACACTTTCCCTCCTGAACATACCCTTATTTGGTACTGGAGCACACTGAGACAGGGACAGGGGCTGACCTCCCATTGCTTTAACGCAGCAATCCACACTAGCATAGGCCCACTGGATCAGTGACGATTGGGTGAGTCAATCCCTCCCCAAGTTCTGTTGAGCTAAAGGGGTCTTCTCCATGCTTTCGTGTAGCAAGTCACAACTGGAGCAGACCCACTCGAATCACTATGAAACTTTTTGGTTCCTTGGGGTTTGCTTCATTTGGATCAAGGGAATAATATCCCCGCCGATTCAATCGCCCTACTCCAATGTGATTTTCTGTGCTAAGCCACAGGAGTTCAAACACTGGATTACACTGTAAATACACCAACGTCCAAGAGTAAAATAATCCTGTGTCATGGAGGGCTAGCAATAGCAAGATATTTTTACGAAGCATATATCCTATGTGAGGCTTACGTATTTGACTTTTCTGTCTCTCAGATC
This sequence comes from Phrynocephalus versicolor, assembly GCA_023846285.1. Classification (NCBI taxonomy): domain Eukaryota; kingdom Metazoa; phylum Chordata; class Lepidosauria; order Squamata; family Agamidae; genus Phrynocephalus; species Phrynocephalus versicolor. Next base: position 18,291,576 of record JAHTLZ010003468.1, on the reverse strand, counting down.
CCTCAAGCTCTTTCTCCGTAGGAGACAAAAGTATCTGCAATTGATGTGGAGTTTTCCCCCAGCTGATGTCCTAGAGCAGTGATAGCAAACCTTTTAGAACTGCAATTCAAAACCCACTAATTTTTTGCAAAGTGCCAATGCAGCAATTTAACCTGAATGCATGTGGCTGTGAAGGGGTGGTGTCACATGCCCACAGGAAGGGCTCAGAGTGCCTCCTTTGGCACCTGTGTCATAGGTTCGCCAATACTGTCCTAGAGCTACTTATTTTCTTGTGTCAATTTTATAGACAAATTCCAATTAAAGTTAGATAGGTTTTGAGTTATACAATTAGCAAGCAGTCCTGCTCCCTGGATTCTGTCTTGCATTGTTTGCCAGGAATGCAGAAAGAAGAAATGTAGGCTTCTAACTCAACTCTCCTGCATGTTGCTATGGATTTTTGGTGTTGTGGAAAAATATTACTTTTCTTCCTATTTTAACAACTAAGCTAAATACTACGTGCCATAATAAACCTTTTGTCTGTTTATTTGCTTTTCCACAGTTCTACATTCTCTGCATTTGTTAGTAGATCAAACTTTCTGGTTATATTAAACCAGTGTGTTCAAGCCTGACTTGAGGTGTGGTGACCAGAAGGGATTAAGATTGCTTGATCTCACCCCAGCACTGGCACTGGAGGGCAAAACAACACAGAATGTGAAATATTCCGACATATGTTTCAAGCAGTCAAACCTTACTCTCTCTCTCTCTTATTTAAAAGCAAACATTAATTTCTCCCCCACCTCCCCCATCCACCATCAGGACCACTGTGTATCCATTAATATGTGAGCAGAGGGTAATTGACAAACACACCACTTGTTTTTCGGTTTTTGCCAATGCTATCTACACAGGAACTAAAAGGGGGTTATGGAGCTTGCAGAAGTACCCATGGAGGCTTCTTCTTTTTAAAGCCCTCGTGTGAGGGGTGGAGTGGATTTTCAAAAAGAAACAATTGGGAGCAGCCCCCATCCCCAAAGGTACCTCCCAAACAGAAAGAAAAGCGCACAGGTACGCTTCATTTTAATGCATCATGTCGTTCAGCCTTTAATTCTTTCAGACGAGCAGCTGAGATGGTACTGATTTTTTACAAGAAACAGGTAATCCAAATATCTTCCAGTCAGGCATCCCTTCCTCCCCAAAATATTGTTCTTTAACTCTGGAAGTAGTGGCAGCTGTGGTTTCTTGGGATAGATATGATGTGATGGACACACCCATGGAGAACACACAGGGCACAAATCTAGATTGGCTTACCTCCTCACCAACTCCAGTGGGAGCGGGAAGAGGAAGGGGTCTCAGCAGGGAATCTCATGAGGATCCCAGAGGACATGACAGCTCATTGCTCTCAACTCGGGTGTATTATATGTTAGGAATGTTTCTCCCACTTTTTTAACTCCCACAAAAGGAATACTTTGACATGTCTTACAAAACATTAAAAGGAGAGAATAATCAAAATACCTGTACATTAACAAACTGAAAACAGCGTATCTCCTCTCCAGGTTCCATTTTGGTAGAGTGGTTCCAGCAGAGGGAGAGAGGGTTTTTTCCCCTTCCTTCCTTTCTTCCTTTGATTTTGCTACTTCTGCTTGTTTCAGTACATGCTGAGATTCTCAGGAAGTTGCATTCTGCTTCCAGCCACACATTCTGCAACCCCCACAGAAACATGGCAAACACCCTCCCCTGTTAAGGCCCTTACCTAGAGATGGGGGAGGCGATCGCCGGTTGCTGATGGCAGGATTGCCAGATTGCCTAGAAGAGAGAAAGGCCGAGCAATGATGTGAGAGGAAGGCCAAGTTCAAGGGCATGAACAGGAAAGCAAAGTCTGCTATGATTCAGGAGCCCTTCTGGACCAAGTATCTCCATCTCCATGCCCAGTCACTATAAAAGAACACATGTCCTTACTGTACGGGGCACGCATCACCTTTCTGCATCACTTGCAATGAGAGTGACCTGAATATGCACATGAAGAACATGTGCAGCTCTGCAACGGAGATTAGTTAGCAGAAAACGTAGGTGGAGGGGACATATTATCAGCTCCCAAAAATTTGGGGGTGTCTCCTGCTTCAGACAAGCAGCATGCTCTTTTCTCCTGACAAAGCAGCCGAGGGTGCTAGGATCATGTCCCATCCCACCCACACAGCCTCTTTACCTGGCTTTCTGCTCCTGCTTCAGCCGTATAGCCTCCAGCCGCTGGGGGCTGGGAATGAAGGCGATGTCTCCCCCCTCCTTCACTAGCCGCCCGATCCACCAGTCATTGCTGTACTTCTGTAGGGACATCATAGCAGAAAGTCATAAGATGGAGGTCACCCTCTGGGTTCCCGACTTGCTTTTGCACATCTAAGGATGGGGCCCTTTGGGTAACCTCTGAGAATACAGTCTCTCTCTCTCTCTTTTTCTCACTAGTCAACCAGTTATTCAGGTCAGTAAACATCTTCTCTGCTGTGCATTTTTAATTAATTAATTAAATAAATAACTGAATTTCTATACCACCCAGTTAGTGCTAAGCACTCCACTCTTCTGGAAGGTTCACATAACTTTAAAACTTTATATCACATTTTTCTGCCTATAAGACACCCCCATGTATAAGACAACCCCCCACTTTTCCAACCCCAAATTACAGTTTCACAACTGCGTGGTTCTCTCCTTGGCTTACTTTTTTTGCATAAGGGGACCCTCAGTTCTTAATCTAACAATTTTAGATTAAAATATAATTATTTATATAATTAATTATCATATATTAAATGAGCAGTTAACAAAATTATAAATCCTCAGAGTGAGTAATAGGATGTTAATGTACAATGCTGCAAAATCATTAGCTAAAGTATCTTCCTTTCCAGCACTGGAAGTCTACAACTTCAATGCCTGACTGCTCAAACTACAGTGGTACCTCGACTTATGAATGTAATCCGTTCCAAATGCATACTCTTAAGTCAAACTACTCTTAAGTTGGGGTACCTATCTAAAAAATTGAAAAACTAAGTTTAAAAAATAAAAAAATGGAAAAAATATTTGTAAGTCGAGCAGACCATCTCTAAAATTTGTAAGGCGCCAGTTAAAATGCCAACAGTTTTCCGCTCTTAAGTCGAATTGCTCTTAAGTCAAGCTGCTCTTAAGTCGGGGTACCACTGTACAATGTTAGAACGTAGAACTTATAGAGGTAGCAACTGAATGATTTTTAATAGGTGACAGCCTTGCACTAAATTCAACAAGGTCAGAATTGTTTTGAAAGCCTTTTCTGGGTACCTATTGTGATTTATCCCAGCTTCTTCTAATGCTCTCTCACCCTTCCCTCTTCCTATATATTTTGAGATCACGGTTTGAATCAAGGGTGGCTGGAGTGATAAACTGACCAGATAGGTACTGGTTTCTGTTTCTTTATGTTACTACATTATAACATTAACAAAATATTTTTAAATAAATTGGTTTGAAAAGCCTATTATGTTAATGGCATACCTTCTTGCCTGAACTCATGGGTGGGGAATTATAAAGGGGGGTCAGGTACCTCCTCATCACAGTTCTCTACTGATGACTGACTGACTGAAACAGAGCACAGCAGGAAGGAAAGGAGTGGAGCGCTCTCAGCCGGCTTGCAGGACCCAGAGTTCTGGCAAGTGTATGTCCGGTTTCAATTCTCCTCCCTTTTCCCCACATAGGGAAAAGAAAAGAGGAATGGGCCATTTTTAGGCAGAAGCCAACAGAGTCCCCAAAGAGTTGTGCATGAAAGGTCTACTGACTTATCTCCCATCCAAGGGACGAGTGAGAAGCCCAAGTCTTGAATAATGCAATTTCATATGAAACAAAAATGATGACCCCTTCCTCTTCCCCTTCCCACTCCACCAACCCCAAAGTGGCATCGTAATTCTTCCTTCGCACCTTGGAAACCGGTGTACTAGTCATGCACCCTGTTTCCAGCTATCCCCAGCTGCCACTTGTACCTCACCTCTTTGATGTGCAAGAAATCTTTGGCTTCAAAGTTGATGGCCGATCCCTGCACAGGACACTCCTCGTCCAACGCACCACAGTAGCTGACATTAGTACGAACGGCAAAGGCGACTGGCTTGTGCTGGGGGTGGCAGGGGAGAGGGTTGATCAGAAGTGGGGTATGAGCTCCAGGTAATTGGTGGCTCTGGCAGATCCCACTTTTTAACCTGAGATCAGAATCTCTTAAAAGCAGGAGATTTAGAGAAAGAAACTCAATGGAGAAAATATGGGGGCATTCACACAGTAAATAAAAATACTGTATGTATTAATTTTACCAGTTATGTCTGTATCGTACTTCTGAAAAAAAGTTCTTTGAAGTAATTAAGGAAACAAGTACTGTAAATTAAAAAAAACAGAAAGATTCAATACAATCAGGAAGGTTAGGCTATTATAATGTCCAAGCTTTTAACTAAGAGCCTTTTCACACGACCCCTAAGATCCGCTGGCCACTTACATTCAGACCAGAGATCTTAGGGGTTTGTCGCTGTTCCTGCGTTCCCACCCCCTCCGCACTCCTGGCTGCTGGCTGCGTGAGGGGAGGGAGAAAAAAGGAAGAAAAGAATGCCGCTCACCTCCGTTCTGCCGTCCCGGCACCGCATTCAGATCTCTTAAAGGGGCGGGGGGCAAAAAAAGAACAAACAGAAGCAAGGAGAGCCCGGCAGTCACTACGTTATATCCGCATCAGGAATTTTCACCTCCGGAGACCAGGTACCTGAAAAGTGCGCTGGGACACGCTTAGGTGGGTGTGGTCGCACTTAATTATCTGTAAACTCCAGAGCTGGTGGGGAAACAATTTTAAGCTCCGGAGCTGGGAGCCATTTGCGGCGGAGTTTAGGGGTCGTGTACAAATACCCTTTGGCGGTTACTTCACGTCCTTCTTTGTTCCATGACTAGTTTTGTACCATGACGGCACTGATCACGATCACGTGGTTTTGTCCCTGTTTCAGTGTTCCCATGACCGTGAAGATTTGTCTCATGACAAGTGTTACCTCAAGGTCTTATACCGTGACAAACACAGAATTTGTCTAGCTTCCTTTTTCCTTTTTCCTTTTTTTTTTTTTTTTTGGAGGGGGACTTAAAAATTCTTTTTTGATATTTCACTTCTGAAAAGAAAAGAAAAAACAACCCGGACACAGTTTTCTGAGAGAAACGAATGTTTTGTTGCGTGACAGTCGTTACTACATGGTGTCTTGTCTTGGAAAAGAAAGCGGGAACAAAGAGTGACAAGGGAAAACCCTACCCCCGAACCAGGTACAGGATTGTGCTTAGCACCCGTTCCGGGGGTGTGGTTGAGACAAATTTCAGTAGTTGTGTGACAGACGTGAAGTAACATTTTTTGTACTGCTCCTAAGCGCAACACTAACAGAGACAAAACAGACGTGAAGTAACCGCCTAAAAGTGGGCAAGTTTTGATAGCCAGGTTGCCCTACTGGGCTGCCCTGTGACCACTGGGAGCTGCATTTCACCATATAAATCCAAGCACATGCACATTAAAAACTGTACATTGACTGTCATTGACTGCTAGGATGGGGTTGGGTAGGGCATCAATTCTGCTCCCACCTTGGTGATATTGAGCAGATTCCTTAGGACAGGCATGTCCAAACTTTGGCCCTCCTGATGTTTTGGACCACAACTCCCAGAATTCTAAGCTTAGATTGCCAGTGACAAAGGACTGTGGGAATTGTGGTGCAAAACATCTGGAGGGCCAAAGTTTGGACATGCCTGCCTTAGGAGGAAGACAGCCCGAAGGCTAAAAGTTCCTCCCAACCCCTGAGATGTGTCTCCAAACTGCTGAAGTGCAAGGGGAGCTTGGACAGTTCTCCAGACCCAAAACGTACTGCTGAATATGGCTGCCATGGGGGTGAAGCTCAACACCAGCAAAGTCCCCTAGTATGTGAGGAGAAAAAGCTCTGATAAAAAAAGGAGGGGGATCAAATCTTGCCTAATTAAATAAAAACTATCCTGTAGCCTGAGGACAATACGCCAGCAAGTGGCAGGTAAGTAAACAGATGTTTCCTAGTTATTACAACAGCCCTGCAAAGCTAGAGCACTACATATTACTGTCCACACATAGAGAAGAGAAGAGACCTAAGGGAAGGGGTGCCCGTCTTCAAACACCTAGTAATTCACAGCTCTTGCAAAAAAAATGAAACCAAGACCATCTAATTCTCAATCTCATCTCTTCTGCTGTGAACAAATACCTCACTTAGGTGGGAGTAAGATCTATTAATGAAGCTTTTTTACCAGAGCTTTTTCTCCCCACATACTAGGGGACTTGGCTAGTGGGATGTGGGAATGTGTTGAGCGTTACCCCCATGGCAGCCCACATTCAGCAGTGACTTCTGAGTAGGAATGCAAGGGATTCTCCCGCTGTCTAGTGTTGTCATGTAAAATCTATTTTGGCTCTCATTCTGGTCTGTACCTGTTACCACAGAACATGCATATGTGCTTCCTCACACACGTGACAATTCATCAGGTGTGGGCCTCTCTCTATATATACCATATATACTCGAGTATAAGTCGACCCAAGTATAAGCCGGGGGGCCTAATTTAAACCCCCAAAACTGGGAAAATTTATTGACTCAAGTATAAGCCTAGGGTGGGAAATGCAGCAGGGCCTGGCAACTCCTCCTTTGTGAGCTGGGTGTGTGTGCGATGTTTAAAATGACTTTTAGCCACCGAGGCAAGTGCTTGAGTTGGTGGATAAAAGTCATTTTAAACATGGGGGGGGGTCAGGAGAAGTGGCGCACAATGTTTAAAATGACTTTTAGCCTCTGACCCAAACTTGCCTCAGTGGCTAAAAGTATTGACCCGCATATATGCCGAGGACCCCTTTTTTTCAGCCCAAAATTAGGGCTGAAAAACTAGGCTTATACTCGAGTATATACAGTACACACACACACACACACACACACACACACACACTATACTGTAGAAGGTAAAGGTAAAGGTTCCCCCCGCACATGCGTGCTAGTTGTGTCCAATTCTAGGGGAAGTGCTCCTCCCGGTATTCAAGCCGAAGAGCCAGTGCTGTGCAAGTCCATGGCCACGTGGCCTGCATGATTGCAAGGAAACACTGTTTTACCTTCCCGCTTTTTTACGGTGGTACCTATTTATCTACTTGCATTTTACATGCTTTCGAACTGCTAGGTTGTACATACATATATACAAAAATTGGAAGAGCGCAGGGGATAGTTAAGAGTAGAGACGTAAAATTTCCGAAAATTTTGAAGAATGAAAAAAAAAACTTTGTGGAGAAAAACAGAAAAACTGGCAGGGGTATGATTTTCCCCCCTCTCTAAGCAGAGGGCCCTCAATACTACCAGGTAAAAGACATTGAAAGCTATTGTATCTTCTCCACATGAGGTATTTTTCTTCTGGTAGAAAGGGGGTGGTGGCAGATGGAGACAGTGAGGCAACTGCAGGGGGAAAAACCTTGTCAAGAATGAGCCTCCAACTTTTTCAAGGGCAAATCTCCTGACCTCGACCCAATCCTCTTCCCGCTGGTGCCCATGTCAAGGCCATTCTCTTTCAGAAGTACCTTGGCTTTCTCAAGCTGCTGCTGAGCCTGGTTCTCCACCTCACGCTTCGCCCCCTCGCGATCTTCCTCTAGGGACACGTCGGAGTCCAACGATGGGCGGCTGGTGTAGGAATCAGCAGAGCCCTAATGAGAAGAAGGTCAGAACTCCCGTGAGGGGGATCACATTCTTCCTGATGGGAGATTGAAAGATACTTGCTTACTATGGGAGGCCCTCGAACAGCTTTCCGAAAGGGGCTCTCCATTCCACTGTTGTGGCCAGCCACAGAGAGGGTTGTCCCTTTGAGTGTTAAAAGGCTGCAAAATGTGGACACCAGGGTTGGTAAAAAAAATCAAATTGGTTTAAATCATTATTGGGGAGGGGGGGAATCAATTTTTTCATAATTTTTCATAGTTTCCATAATTTCATAATTTCATAATTGCCAAAATGCCCTATTTTATAAATAAATAAATAAATAAATGGAGATTTAAATCAAATCCATCCTGGTGGGCACCTGGTGTGTGTGTGTGTGTGTGTGTGTGTTTTTTCAACCCAGGGCTTTGCAACAACCACTCCTGTAGGGGTGACTGGCTGGGCCAGTGCCACTAATCTGACTCAGCCAGACTGGGAACATAATAGTGTTTTAATTATTTTCTATTTAGTCCCATATCTTTTGTCAGTGCACAAGAGCCCATCAAGTAATTGAAGGTTATAACTGTGCAAAACGAATTTGCTTCAGCACACCAGCCGTGAAAATACTGCCTGCATTCTTTCAGTCTGTTCCTAACCTAACATTTACTCAGAAGTATATAAACCATGGTCGTAGATTGCAGCCTTAAAATTCAAATTACATGCTTTCCAACATTTCCCAGGTGAAAAGAAGATATTCCACAATACAGAGAGCACTCCAACTGTCACACAAAAGATTACGGTTGGAAAGAAGCCCAACACTCAACACCTATTATTATTATGGATTGCTCAAGGCTCTTTATGCTCTATTTATTTGCTATATAATAAACCTATGCTGGGTTCAATAAAAGAACCACCAGAAAGGCTGAACAAGGTTGAATAGAATGTTATGTTTTTCACAAGGAATATCATTGTATTTACAGAATAACTACATCCCAAACATATTTAGAGCAGCATTCACTGAGGTAGAAAGGTAACTACTGTACTATAAGGGACTATGTATGCATTTTTACAACATGCACAAACATATCTCAAAATTTCTTCCAAGACAGGGAGACAAAGAAAGTGTCAGAGAGATGGACAGCTGGAGTACATGAGGTTAGAGCAAGTTCTGGGACTGGGACAGTCCAGTCCAGTGGCTAATTGGACAAAGATGAGAGAGAGAGAGACAGAGAGAGAGATTAAAAATGTTGTGGCCCCTTGAAAGATAACCTGCTGCATTTTAATAGGAGCTTTCATGGATCAAGTCAACTTCCTCAGATACTACAGTGAAAATACATGACTCTAGTGGCGAAGCAAAAAAGCAAAACTAGTGCAACATATTTCTCCCAACAAAGCAAATGGCAGATGCATTTAAATATAATTGACAAAACCACCGTTGGTAAGGCTATTCCATGATGGCTTGAGATGATGAGATGACCTGTAATACATCTGGAAGATGTCTTGTCAGAGAGATTAGCTATAGCATCTGTAGACATGTCCCTTTATTGCTACTGCAGCAACCAAACTTGCATTAAATGAATAGCTGAAACTTTTCCTGGGTAAGCTATGCTTCATCTTTTACATTTCTGCATGCTAGGCTATTGATAACAATTGAGGAAAAGCCATAACAACACTAGGAAGTGGTGAAGATCCTAGTTTTCCTTACAGTGTTTCTTTCAAGACTTTCCACATGACATTAACTTCCCCATTCCTCTTGCTGCTGCCTCTGTCTGCAGCGAGAAGATGATGATGGTGATGATGAAGATGATAATGGCTTTGATTACAGGCCTGTTGTTGCAAGGAGTATTCAAATAATATGAGCATAGCACTTCAAACACCCAACGTTTGCTATATACAGTAGTACCTCTGTATCCACGGGGAATTGGTTCCTGTGGATACCAAAATCTGCTGATAAGAGTGAACGCCTTAAGCAACATGCCAAATAAGGTGCCTCTCCCTCCCATGCCTTCCTCAAAATCTACTGCTCCTCCTCCAGGCCTTGGGCAGATATCCCAATGCCCTGGTTTCTGACAGTCATCAATTTAATTACAGCATGTTTCATGGCATTTGCCTGCATTTCCCTGATAGCTGCTCTTTCCTCTCCAGTCTCTTTCTCTATGTGCTTCCTTCTCATTTGTCTCCCTCACAGAAAGAGAGCGGCCTGTACCTGTTATTATGAAACTTGGAAATTTGCCATGTACAGTGATGATACGGTACATTTAAAGCAGATAATAAAAAATGGTAGGAATCCCAATCTAGATACAGTATAACAATCTGTTAAACCAATCAGGAAAAAGGTGTGGAGGGTGAGGTGACATAGGAGAGATGAAGCTGATTAAACAGGCAGGAATGTGATCTAGCCAGGGAAGTTTTATGGCTACACAGCACATCTTGATTAACACGATCATTGAAAATCTACAGCTAGTTTCTAAACCAGCCTTCCTCAACCTTGTACTTGCAGATTAACCTCTCTGCATGGTTCCTGATCAGAGAGATGTTAACTATATTCAATAATCCATTGTTACTAGCTCTGCTCTTTACGTACAGTATTTAGCTCCAACAACCCAACATGCTAAGAATTAGCAGTTGAATTTTTTCATGGGTAACCAGGTTTCATCTTTTACATTTATGTTTGTTGGGTTCAAGATGGCTGGCTGGCTGAGTGGTTTAGGTATCTGGCTGTATCTTGCCTCCAGCAAGCAGAGATGACTCGTGTGGCCTTGGGAGAGCTGCATCCTCTCAGGATGCCCTCAGAAAAAGAGAATGGTAAACCACTTCTGAATCCTCTCTATCTCAGAAACTCTGGAAAGGGTTGTCATGTCACAATTGGCTTGACAGAACATGATTATTACTGAGGGCTAGAATTGGAGGAGTGGTTTGAGCAAAGTGCTGGCCACACTAGAGAGTGGCACAAGCCCCAGCGATTTAACTTGTCTAAAGCCACCGAGAAGCCCTGCCATCACAGTGGCTAATGGCCGCACTAGGTGGTGTTTATCAGAAACCATTTCCAACACTCTCTAGGCCTCCGTTGGCGAATTGACCGCACTTCCCCCTCTGCTCGGAGCATGCCACTGTGCTCCATGCAGAGAGCCGAGTGAAGGAGAGGCAGCAGCATGTGGGCTCGTTTGTAGCCCCCATTTACTCCTCAGCCACACTGCTCTGGGCATCCCAAAAACAGCATGGTTGGGCAGTAAACGGGGGCTATGAACGAGTCCACAAACCACTGGTCCCCTTCACCTGACTCTCTGCACAAAGCCTTTCAGCGAGAGCTGGACAAAGGGAGGGCAGCAGTTTGTGGGCCCCTTTGTAGCCCCAGTTTACTTTTGGGATGCCCAGAGTGACATGGCTGGAGAGCAAACTGGGGCTATGAATGAGCCCAGAAGCCACTGCCACTCCCCTCTGGCTTTCCCAACGGTGCAGCACTCCACCTGCCTCTCTGCCCAGGACAGAGAGGCAGATGGGGTGCTACCCTTTGGGAAATTGCTGTATTGGCACTTTACGAAAAACAAGTGGGTTTTGAATTGCAGTTTGGCACTCGGTCTCTAAAAGGTTCACCATCACTGGCCTAGGCTGAGGAAGCCCTGGCCTAAACCTTTGTGACAGCGTTTCTTGTTTAACTGATTGGCTGGCATCAGCTGGGACATCAGCTGAAAAGCATTTAGGATTGCTGTCCTAAAAGGAGGCCTACTACCATTTTTAGTAGTCGACAGGAGGCCTATTACCATTTTTGTAGTACTTAGACAGTCACAACAAGAGAACCCCACTGAATCACTGGAACCTATGGAGGAATTAACACACCAAACACCCACTGATTTAGTACGCCTGCTCTATACTAAGCAACAGGATTTCAGCTACTGGGCACATTACCCAAGCAAGCTTCCTTACAGTATTGCATACAGTGTGGTGTATGTACATGTGCCCATTTGGAATTGTAAGAGGAGTGGTGACCAGCCAGGTGTTGTTGAATAACTCCAATTCCCATCAGTCCCAGCCAACAAAGTCAATGGTCAAGCATGATGGGAGACAGATAGCCAATTGCTCCTAGAGACTCATGGCTTGCTAGAAAGGAGGAGGCCCAAAGGGGTGTGTAGGAAGAAGAGCCATTAGTGTAAATCAAGAGGATTATTCTAAACCCTTCTCAAGGCCACCTTATTCTGTACACTACAGCACAAGTTCCTGTCTTTTCTTCAGCAGACTGAGCAGGAGGAGTTGTGACAAACATGAGGCAGATTATCTCTCTGCTGGGATGGCCAGAAACCTCACATTTGTCACATTCTCCCTTCTGATCAACAAGGCATAAAAGGCAGAAGAGCATTTGCCCTAGGAAAAAGTTTGTGTGGGTTTATTTTTTTAAAGTAACGTGTGTCTCCTTCGTTCAAAGAGAACCAAGCTAGTAGTTCTTGGTGAGCCTTGCCTTTCTGTCATTTTACATCTTCTTTGGCTAAAATGGGGGGGGGGGGAACCCTCCCCACCAGCCCTACTTTGGGGCGCCCGCCGCTGCCCAGCTGCTTCCAGGAGGCGACCTAGTCTGACTTCTCTCCCGCACCTCCTCCTCCTCCCTCAACCCCCGACGTGTGTGGTTCTGACGTGACCGCAAACGGGGTGTCACCTTTCAGACACGTGACACTCGTTTAAAAGGGCAGCTCTGGAGCGAAAAATATTCAGGGGCTTTGGGGGGAAGGAGGGAGGGAAAGAAAGAGGCTGCGAGGAGGGAGCCGTTTCTCTTTCCGCCTCTCCCTGCGGCCGCCCCGGGGTGGAGGCAGCCTCGTCTCCGCCCGCCCCCGCTTCCTCCGACGACGCCCAAGCAGGCCCTTGGCACACAAACATTAGGAAAAGGCACCGCCGGAGCAAGCCGAGAGAGGCGGCGCGGAAGAAGAGACAGCCTTTTTTTTTTTTTTAAGCCCGGGCTGTTGCCTCCCTTCGCTCCGGTTGTGGGGACGGCGAAAGCCACACAGCCCACTCCCACGTTACGGAGGCCCCTGGTCGGCTGCGCTGAACAAATCCATCCGAGGAGTTGTGTGAAGCGGTGGTGTGTGTGAGCACTGTTCAGGGCTGGGGTGAAAGAGAGAGAGGGAGATGCTGGGGAGACTCGCCTTCACGATCGCCCCGCCACCCCTGCAAGCACACGCGCTTGCACGTGTGTACGCGAGAGCCAGGGTGCGGCCACCAAGCCTGTCGCCACCCCGGCTCGACGCGCCACGAGTCCCATCTGGCATGAGAGACACGCAGGGAAGAACCCGCGCACGGGGTTCCCGCCGTTTTCCTGGGATTGGACCGATGACTATAACCTCGTGTGAAACCAACAGCACTTATCCTGGCTGAGCGGTGTAAAGGGTAGAAACTCATCTCGATCGCTCTGGGGTTCAGAAAACCCGCCCGCCATGGCCGCATTGAGCTAATGAAGAGACGTTGACGCGTGTTCAGGCTCAGGCAGCGGCCCACAGCATTGCTCCCCAACGTGGAGGGAATGTGAGGAAAGCTCATCTCCCTTGCCTGGAGGAGTCGCTGCAAGACTAGGTGGCGGAGGCAAGGCCTGCCCTGCCATTAGCTGGTCTGCCAGTCAAAACAAACCATCTGGTATTGGACACCACAGGAGGTAGAGACAACATTGTTGGCCACCTTGTAGGATCAGGCCACAAAATGGCTTGGGTTCCTCTTGGAAAGAAGTGGTTTCCTCAAGGAAGTCTACAGGCACACATGGGTCCTATACACTAGCCTTCCTCAAACCGTTGCCTTCCAGCAATATTGTGTGGCACCACCATCCCACTGCCCATCTTGGCTGGGGATGCTGGGATTACAAGTCCTAGCTGGAGAAGGCACCTGCTTGAGAAAGGCAACTGCACCCACATCTGAAAATATAAAGCAGTTGCTGGTATACAGCACCCTCACTTTGCCCTGTCCAGAAGATAAATGTTGGCACATACACATGGATATAAACTGGGAATCAGACCTGTAAGCCAAAATGGAATTGCAAAGAGCCATTGGAAACCAATGAAAAATATTTTCCTCCTACTGCCAGTTTCCCTGGCTTAATTGCTATAGGTTTTGAAGGTTTTCCACATAATTCAAAACGAGTGTTGGATGTGGTAATGAAGAGCTGATAGAAAGGAAAGGCAATTTGTGTACTTCTACAAAAGTTTCTTCTGCCCCAACCCATCCCCAGCATATTGAGCTATAAATTTTAATTTTAGATGGTTTTATGCAATATCTCGCATCAGAATGCCCCTAGTCCAAATCCAGCCTCTGCTTTCATCTCACCAGATACCTTAGTTAAATCACCTCCCCACAGCTTTGGTAGTCTTGGCCTATCTTACAGTGCCATTGTAAGGCTTAACCAAACAATGCAGAAAATAGTTTGAACTCACAAAAGTATGACAACTGATGGCAAATACCACTCTGTCAACAAATTTAGTGCAGCTGTCAAAATAAGCATCCTACTGATAAGTTGTCAACTATCCGTACCATACAATAATCTATTCTAATTTTAGAACTGCAGAGCTGACGACTGCCGTTCTAATTTATCAACACAGTTCAAATTCAAATACAACATTTGAATGTCCTTATTAGCCTTTGGCTGGGGCTTATTATTTCAAAAACAGATGATTCCCATTTATTTTAAAAAAGACTATTAAGCGGTTTTGTTGTAGAATAGGCTAACTAACACGGAGTTATGAACACACAGGTGGAAACTGAGATTAAGTAGCTTGCCCAAGGCCACTTTTGCTGCTGCAGCCCAGTTTCTAAATGGGGCAGCTTGTCTTTTTAGTGGCAGAAGACCCCTTAAAGTCCATTTCTCTCCACTGCCATTTAGGACTTCCCTCCCTTGATGTCTGGCAAACAATATTATCCTGTATTCCCAAACAGTTCTACATATAAACAAACCCAAGCTGATTTTTTTCTGACCACACTTCCCATAGAAGAATGGGGGGAGGGGGGTTCAGTGCTGGCTTTATCAGTGAATGAGCACTGCTAAAATCATATCCACAGGTGGACCTGCCTTTTCCCCCTAAGCCATACCCTGTAATTCATATATCTGCTTCTCATTAACTGAAGGAGGAACAAAGAATCTGTTATAACAAAGAAAAGAAGGATTGGAAACAAGTCCCAGCACATGGTTGAAAAAGTCAAGGCATATATTGTAATGACAAAACAACAACTGTAGTGAAGCTAACCAACTCTTGGTTTGAATGCTGGAGTCCCCATATTGTATACTGAGTTCCATAGTGAAAGAAAAATAGGGTATATGTTACAAGCAGGACCTGCTGCCAAACATTGCTGTAATTTTATTCCTTCTTCCAGACCCTCCAGTTTTGCAGTTGTTGCTACAGTACAAAAGTCAGCCTGCATTTCATAGCTATTGAACGGTCTTGGAGACCCCGGTGGTCCATGGCCTAGGGGCAGGGACCCTCATCCTTCCACAGCAACTGAATTCTAACACTCTCATCCAACCATCACCACTTGAACTGGTGGCTGCCCTTGGCACCAAAAATGTGGATGCCTTCCACTTATGCCCCAGTAATGCCATTTTGAGAACGCAAGCTATGACACTCAAAATCTGAACATGAGAGACAGAGCAAGCAATATACAAATTGTAACAGCAATTGCATGTGATGTACTTGGGCTCAAGTCTAAGGGAACCAAGAGATCCAGAGAAGGGAGGCAGGTAAGATTTGGCCAAAGGCAAGGTGGGGACAGAAACTCCTAGCTGACTAGCAGAACAAGGTGGCAGGTAAATCTGCGTGGGGCCTTGACATACAGTACTTTTTGGGATGTGCTGTTGAAGCTGACTTCCAGAATCTGACAGGGAAATTGACTACTTTTGCAAATTTTCCATGCCTAGATTAATAAAAGCTGTCCACCACAGCAGTATGAAAATCTGTAATTTTATCCTTTCGGAGTTAACAAAAGACAGCAGAATGTCCACAATGAATAGATGCTACCGCAAGCAAAAAAGGGATTATTATGACCTTATGACCTGCCTACATTTTTCCTTTGTTGATACTATATGACGATGATACAATTATTTTTTGGGAAACAGATTATAAGTCATACATTACAAGCAATCATATTACTGGTCAAACAATACTATTTTGGGTTAACAAAGCACTATATGTAATGATGGTAAGCATTATTGAATGTATTTGTTGTTACTAAACCCTGGAAGGTTTGAACCATTTGAGGGCTCTTTTTTCATCATTTTTGTATTTTTAGTTGGGGGTGGTGGTTAAGCAAAAAGTATCTGCACAGTAGCATGATACTAATACCTTACTAATACATTTTGCTAAAACCAACACTCTGAATAAGAGTAAAAGGTTTCCTTGTTAAAAATAATAGGCAGTGTGTACCGTTTTCTTTTAAAAAGTTAAAAATTATATACTGTATACGTATATGGAGATTCTAAAAATGTGATCTATATAACCTAGATGTGACTGGGAGCTAAACTGTCCCCTGATTTGAAAGCCCTTGTTCGGAGTTGGTTGGCCTCCAATCCTTGGAAGAACAGCAGATGCTCTAATTGCTGTTCCAAGCCATCCAGCTTGTGAATGGCACCAGCCTCCACCAGGTCAGGGTTCAAACTAGTTCTGTTTGAGTGGCAAGCCATACATTACATGCAAATGCATATCACAAAACCCTGACAGATTTTGTTCCTATTTAAAATTAAAAGCAATTTGGGGAGGCTGTAATTTTGAATGCAGGAAGAATGAAGGGTGGTGGGGGGGAGGCAGCTTAACTCACTTCCCACTATCTCCTTTCATTTCGGATGAGATGTTTGAAAAGAGGAGAAAAAAACCCAGTGGTGATGAAAGAGAAGATAAGTAGCTTCTACCACCACCACTTCTCTACTTGAAAGCACAGCCTTCCCATTCTATATTTATTGATTTTTTAAAAAATTTATTTTAAATGTTTTATCCCAGTTTGGTGCACCTGCATGAAGTATACTCTGCCAGGGCAGCTGAATAGCATAAGGCTGTTTCTGCCATTAGGGGTACTGCTTATATCAGGCCTGCCCAAAGTCTGGCCCGGGGGGGGGGGCAAATCCGGCCCGCCAGGCCATTCTGAGTGGCCCATGGCTGGCTGGTCCACCCCTCCCTCCTTGTCCTTCACCCCATGTTTTTTTAAAAGAAAGTGGGTGGGGCTTGCAGTGGGGTGGCAGGGTTGGGGAGCAACCGGCCCCTGACACATTCTCAGCCACCAAATCTGGCCCTCCTTACAAAACGTTTGGGCACCCCTGGCTTATATAATGCCCCATACCACTACAAGTAGTCTCTGGGCGGTTTACAATTTTTAATTACAGTGT
>JAHTLZ010003468.1:18261971-18274568 GCA_023846285.1 Phrynocephalus versicolor | reverse complement strand
TATCTATCTATCTATCTATCTATGGTCTAATAAAACTATCACCTGCATTTGTATTGTTTGGCCGTTTTCTTGTAATTTTTGAAAATGAAAATGTTTCTTTTAGCACTTATCCCTTATAAATGTCCATGTCCTTTTTCTTTGCCCCTGTAACATCTGTTCAGTCTCCATATGGACAGATGTAGGATGATGATGAAGAAGAAGAAGATGATGACGACGATGATTGTCACAATTAAGACTGCAATGCCGTCTCCTCCAAAAACACAGAACCGGCTCTGGATTTTCTCACACTGGGGGAAAGGAGGGGGAATGGAAAATGTGAAACAAAATGCAATATACCTGCAACTAACAATATCTGATCTCTACACACATTTGGTGGGGGGATAGTGATAATGGGGGAGAGGATATGAAGATAAAGAGGAGGCGACATTCTCCTTTAAGAAAAGAACCAAAGCAGCCGTGTTCCAATGGGGGGGGGGGCATGCCATGTAGTTTGGCCCCCAAATACCAGTGAATTCGGGAGCCAACCAGATGCACTAGGAAAGAGAACACAAATGGAAGACACAAATGGGTGTGTGTGTTTTTAAATGCCTCTTCCCCCACCCCCATGAAAGAGCAGAGGCTCTGGCCTGAGCTATATTGTCACAGCTGCAGCTGCAGTCCACCCCCACCCCCACCCCGGGGGGAAATGAATCTCGGCCAAAGCGCTTAAGACCCAAGCTGTCAATGAGGAGCAAACCTGCCCCCCTCTCCTCCCCGCCCCTTGGCCCCAGCAAAAAGCTTTTGCCACTGGCCCTGTGCTTTCCTCCAGCCTTTGCTGCCTCACTGGCTACTCTCAGCCATCCTCATCAATTGTCTCCTCTCCTCTTTTCCTCTTTGAAGAGGAGGAACCTGCCCGCACAGAAAGTATGCTCCTCACTTTGGTGGAGACAAGGGGCCTGAAGGGAGGGACTACTTCATGTGAACCAGCAGCTCCCCTCTCCCCCCGAGTGCTATAGGGAAGGAAGAGTGGTGGTATGGCTTAGAGATGGATTAGCAAGACCTCCTGATTTGGCGTTGGGGGTTAGGGGGTGGGGAGGAAGGAAGGAAGGAAGGCACACCCTGGAGGAATAGAAACTGAATGTAATTTCTGAACCTTGCCACATGTTTGTTGTTCTAGTGTGGGATTTTCAAAGCACTACCCAGTAGGGAAGAGCAATGCCTTTGGAAAACAGAAAGAAAGACGGTCCCAGGTAAAGGGGTGGGATTGTACTGTAAGCAGCACAGTACGGCCATACTAATGGCCATGTTGGCTGTGGATGATAGGAGCTGTAGTTTAACACATTAGGTTATCAGGCTGAGGTAGTCTCATCTAGGGCCTTCCTAGCATCAATAGGGAAAGATAAGAAACAGAAAGCCCTTTTGTTCCAGGTATTTTGACTTACTCCTTACAAGTGAATTCAGAATCACAGGAAGACCAAGGATGGCCCTCATTCTTGCTCTAAGCCCTCTTTCTCCCACGTCAGATTCCAGTTCATGTTGCTACCTGTCAGGTTTTTTGGTCCATCTTCTCTCCCCCTCCTCACAAAACCTATGGTGGTTTGGCAACCCCCCAGCCAGGGTCGCAACAGGGCATGTGCTCTGGGTGCCATGCTGGGGGCTGGAGGTGCATGTACCAAAATAACAAAATGGTGTGCCCTAAGCACATCTGATCTCACCTGATCTCGGAAGCTAAGTCGGGTCAGCCCTGGCTAGTACTTGGATGGGCGACCACCAGGGAATACTAGGCTGTAGGTGCCTGGAGTAGAAACTGGCAAGCCACTCCAGTATTCCTGCCAAGAAAAACTCCATGGACGTAGACTCATGAAGAGTCGGTCATGCTTTGGGGGAGGGGGGAATCCATACTTCCCCAGGTAACACAGACAATCATTCTGTGCTGTCTGCCAGCATTCTTCACCGTTCGATTTGTTGGCAGGAGCTGATAGGAACCGCAGTCCATTAAATTTCATATAATCATAGAATAGTGACATTGGAAGAGGCCTATAAGGCCATCAAGTCCAACCCCCCAAATTTCTCTCGAACGCCTCCAGTGCTGGAAATCTCACCACCTCTTGCGGTCACCGGTTCCCCTGACTAGCAGAACAAGGTGTCAGGTAAAGCTCTATGGCTTTCTGGCATGCCCAGTGTTTCTCAGCCAAGAGTTAGAGCCTTGGTCAAGAAATGATGAGACCCAGCTCCTCTCCCAATGCAGCCGGCTGTGCACGCTTGGGTGACTTAGGGCCAGTAAATCCTTAGAACACTCTTCCCTCCCACCCAGGCTTAGATTCTTGAAGAGACAGAAGGGGTGGGAAAGAAAGTGAAAGTATACGCTTGCACCTTGAGCCTCTCCAAGGAAAAGCTAGATCTAAAATAAGAACTGTACATCAACAAACCAGCCTAAACACCAGGAACCAGGGCTGGAAATTGAGTAATCTAGAGTTTGCCAAGATACTCAAAACTAATGCTTGCTCATCTGGGGTCTCCTTCTGCATCATGGAGTAGAAGGCAGACTTCTGGCCTTCCATAACTACTGAGTTGCAACTAATCCCTGTCATCCTCAGCCAGGGGTGGGGATCCTGGGGATTGTTGCACAGCACCTCTGGATGGCCCCCAGTTATGGAAGAAATGTGTGGAAAGGTGATGACCCAAAGCATCTCTTACTCCTAGGCCATCTGCTCCAGTTCTGCCACCTTATTTCCTCCCCCACCCCACCGGTCTGCCTAGGAGATGTCACCCAGAGAATTTGAGAAACGGGAAGGCAATGGAAACATACCTTGTTACTGTCTTTAAGATGTGTTATGGCTTAGGTGCCAGAAATAGAAAGCAGAGGAAAGGAAGAAGCAACTTGAGCTTAGAGCATGTGGGAGGGGGGAGGCTTTCTTTCTCCCCACACCCACAATCTCCATCTGCCACCCCCCTCCATCTCAGGCAGATGTCCTGGGAAATGCCAGGGCACCCCACCGCCCAGATCTATCTTGTCCTCTGATCTCCCTCTGCTTCCTCCTGCCGGGCAACTGCCTCTCCATTTCAAAGCCCAGCTGCTATGCCCACTGGGGATGCCCCGAGCCCAGCCAGGTGGTGCAGGAAGCCCCAAGCCTGGGCATGAAAAGAACTGCTCTGGCATCGCAATGGGAGACCCACATCTGACTTATTATGGACGGGCTCCTGCAGAGATCGGCCAAGACGTTCAGCCCCAGAGCTGCTGGCATGGCTTGCTGGTGTTCCCCTCTCTTCCTGTCCATTGTCTCCCCACCACACCTGCCGTTAGCCACCTGCCACTTCCTTCCTCACCCCTGTCGAGTCCCATCACCCTGTAAACTTTCTGCCCAGAATTTATGCAGAGGCTCTAACTCGTGCATACAAGGAACAGCACCTCCTCTTTCAGTATGGAAAGTATTTTTGGGATCCCCCTTCGAGGGCGACTGACACGTTATCCACCCACTTCTTCCCAAACCACATCGGAGGCTGTTCCTCCAGCCCCAAATTTGCCTCCAAACCCTTCTCACAACTGGGCTGCCCAAATGCACTGGGTTGGCTTTGCCTTCTCTCCTTGGCTCCTGCTACCCGGGCGAAGCAGCAACTGCCCAGGAGCTTGGTCAGAGTCAGCTTCGTGCCCTCGACCCTTCCTGGTGGACTGCCAGGAGCGTACCACACACTCACCCGCCAGTAGGGGGAACTCCGGGCAGAAAGTGCCTGGCTTTCCCTGGAGGCCAAAACAACACCTCTCCAGCCAGCGCCAGCATCCAGCATCTACCCACCCAATGGTATGCACTACCCCTGCATCTGGAAGGGGTTTTAAGTCCCTAATGCTTCACAGCCATGCAGTCAAAAGAGAATCCCAACAGAGCAACCTCTGGACCACTCAAACGGCATGGTTTATTCTTCTTCAGCAATGATGACCTGCTGACACAACCCTCTGGGCCAGTTCCGACTGAGGCAGTGAAGAACCGCTCACCCCACCCTCCATGCTGGAAACCACCACCACCCCACCCTAAAGATCCTCTGCCCCCCAACTTTCCAACAGTCTCTGAATAACCCCACAGCTCCCCTACCCTATCCCCCCGACCGATCCTCAGTTCAGCAATCAAGGAGGGTGCCAGCTTCTTTTAAGGTGGGCATCTCCCGTGATTAAAATAGCCCTTTCTTCTCTCTGCCAGCCTGCCAACTCACCACCTCCTCCGAGTCTTCGAATCCATGGAGATAGGAGTCGTCATACATGGGGGGGAAAGAAAGAAAGAAGCGTTCAGGAATCACGGCCAGAGGGGGAAGAGAGGAGGGAGATGGCTTCTCCCCCCCCGGGGGGGGGGGGGGGGTCCAAATCGCTGCCCCAAGCTGGGTCAGGGGGCAGCAGATGGCAGACAAAAAAAAAAACCCAACAAAGCTGCTCCCCAGAGATCTGCTGCTTATCAGATTTCCCCACCCCCGGGATGATGCTCTGGCTCTTCTTCCTTTCGGCAGCAACTGGGTGGGTGGGGGACCACAACACACACACACACACAATAGTGCCCACCCACCAGCCCTCCTCCCCTGGGGGCAGGCACAAAGACACAGGGAGGGAGGGAGGGAGCAAACAGCAGCTCCTGGCCTTAGCACACCTCTGCCTGGGGCACCTGCAATGTGGGGCAACAGGAAAGGGAAAGGGGAAGGGGAAGCTAAGGGGCGTGGTGCAAAGAGCAAAAAGGCAACAAAAAGGATGGGCCGAGGAGAAAGTGAGAGCGACAGAAAAGGGAATATCCCTGGAAAGAGGCCCTTCGGGACTTCTGGGCCAGTCCTGTTGGAGAAGGAACAGGGAAGGTGCAAGTCCCACAACTTTTGCCAGATCTCAGAGGTATCAAGAAGACAATCCACTCCAGGAAGGCAGACAAGGTGGACTTCGAGCTACACCCAAACAAGAGGGGGAGCTGTGGGGCAGAAGGGTGTGAGGCCTATCGCACCTCTCTCTCTCTCTCTCTCTCTCTCTCTCTCTGTGTGTGTGTGTGTGTGTGTGTGTGTGTGTGTGTGTGTGTCAGCTGGATAATCAAGGCAGAAGCAAGTGAGAACTCTTGAGCTGCTCCACTTTCCCCATTCACCAGCTTTTATCCTAGCCTGGGCTGCCTGCTCATCAGCACCTCACTACTAGTCCTCAGTGAACACTGAGCGCCGCCGGCTGTGATCCTTGGCATTTCCAAACCACATGTTCCCCCCAAAACATTATTCCTGGTCGCTCACCACCCCCTTCCACATCTCAACCCACCCATCCCCAATTCCCAGTATGCTTTCTGTCCCAGGAACCTCTCCTTCCTCCATCACTGGGACAGGAGCCTCCCATTGATCTGGACCTTCCTCCCAACTCTATACTGTACGGTACTGTCTATAGTCGTATATACTGCATATACAAAAGGTTGCCGGGGTACGCGGGGTGGTGGTAAGGCTGAGCAGGAAATAGGGCCAGATGGGGATTCCCGCCGACCCCCGCAGCCCCCCCGCCCCCCCCCCCCAAAAAAGCTCCGTCTCCATCTGCTTCTCTTTCTCAGGCGCCGGAGCTGCTGGAACTGGCCAACCCTCGCCCGCCCGCCCCCACCCCCCACCCCGTGGCCGCCTTGCCTTCCCGTTCGCTCGTTGAAGTTGGGGAGGTGCCCACCTATTATTTACGCCTGGGTTGGCTGGCTGCCTGCTTTTCCCTATCACCGGACTTTGCAAGCGAGGGTCGCGCCTTACGCGATCCAATTCCATCCCCCCCACCTCCGTCCCTTGCATTTAGGAAAAAAGACACATCTACACAGCCGAGGGAGGGTGTCGCTGTGATGAAAAGATGCCCCGCTGCTTGACCCTGCCTCTCCTCTCTCTCTCTCTCGCCCCACCACCGTCTCCCCACCCCTCTCGCTGGGTGCCCAGGGTCGCCTCGGAGCCCGGCAAGGGAGGCGGGCGAGTCCCCCTCCGGTTGGCTAGAGTGGGGGGAGGGGTCGGAGGGCAAGGGATCGCGCTGGGCACCGATGTTGTGGCGGCGGGTGTGGGGTGTGGGATGGGGAGCAAAGGATAGGTGGAAAGTGGGGGGGGGTTAGAGAAAAGAAGGCAAAGCGGAAGGGAGGGGAACGGGGCGGGGAAGGCAAGACCGGGGGGGGGGGGCGCGCTGAGATCGGCACGGTGGGAGGCGGCGGCGGCGACTGCGCGGTGCCTGTTAAGTTACCTCGTTGAGCAGGAAGGTTGCGCTGGAGTCAGAAAAAGACATAGACGGGCGGGGAGGGAGCCGGCCGGCCGTCGGGGCCCGGGATACGGTGCCAGCTGGGAAGGAAGGAGGGAGGCAGGGAGGGAGGCAGGGAGGGAGGCGCCCCCCGCCCCCGCTGCTGCCCCTTCCTTCCAAGCGCCTTCCTCGATCGGGCTCCCTTCTCCCGCGCGCTCTCGCTCTCTCTCCTCCTGCCTTCTCTCTCTCTCTCTCGCTCCCCCTTTCGCCCCCCTCTCCCTCTTCTCTCCTCCAGCCCTCCTCCTCCTCCTCCTCCCCGCGATCTCGGTGCGCGCCGCCGCCGCGCCTCCCTCTCGCCTCCCCTCCTCCCGCTCGCTCCGCGCCGTTCAGATAATGGACTCCGGGACGTGCCAGGCGCTATATAATCACATTACGGGGCGGAGTGGTGGTGGGGGGGGATGCGCCCAGCAAAGCTCCAGCAACACAGCAAGCCTCCAACGGCGGAGGCCGCGCTGCCCTCTTCCTCTTCTTCCTCCTCCTCCCTCTTTTCCCGCCCCCCACCCCACCCCCAGTCTCCTTGTCCTGCTCCCAACCCTCTCTCGACCTCCCCACTTCTCATCTCTCTGACCCTCCAGCAGGGCGGAGGGTTTCTGGATTGGGAAAGGCGCTGCAGCTTCCCCGCTCGCTTCGTCTGGAAAACCGCCCAGATGTTCGTCCCTCCAGGAGAAAAGCGGGGGGTGGGGGTGGGGGAATTGCGCGGGCCGCAGTCGAGATCCAGGAGGCTGGAGATGGTGTAGAAAGAGGTTCATCTCACCTCTTGCGCCCCCCACTACACTACACTACACTACACACTTCCCCACCGCTGCCGCCGCCTTCACCGGCCACCTTTCCGTTTTGAGCGCTTTTCTCAGTTAGTCCCGGGATCTGTCCTCTAGGCCGGGACTCCGCTTGGGAGCCGATCAAGTCAGGCGACAGAAAAGGATTCCAGAGCATGTACAGAGTGTATTTTCTCTGACAGAATGCTTCCACTCGTCACACAGTAGGAATCAAGTAAGAAGAATTCCCTGCCCAGTCTGGAGAATTATATTTGCAGATGCAGGATCCCCGGTCTCTCTCCCCCCACCCCCACCCCAGACTAGTGGAAGATCTTTGTTGTTCAGTCCTTCAGTCCTCTCCGACTCTTCGTGACCCCATGAACCAGAGCTCACCAGGCCTTCCTGTCTTCCACTGCCTCCTGAGTTTATTTCCCGCTTCTACACCTTTTCTCTCCACCCCCCACCTCATTCTTCCCACTTCTGGGTGGAATTTGCCTATCTGGCTGGCTCCCACCCACCTTGACCAGTGTCATCATGTTTCCTTGGCAGAAAAGACTGACGTTACTGGGATTTAGCCTTCATTGTAGGGAGTTATTAAGACTTGGCCCTGGGGCTGATAAATGATTGAAGATATGATTGCTCAGGTGTCCTGGATGATTGTTGGCCCTAGCTCTAGGCCCAGCCAGATGGGGCTTTGGGCATCACTGAATACCAATTTCATGCTCATTTCAGTATGAAAGATCCTCTGGATAAGAGACAAGCCAGAGGGCCAGCTCAACTTCCTGTCTGTTACCAAAGGGTAACAGATGATGGCAGAGAAGTCCCCAGCTGGGAAAGGCATCCCCTGTGTGGACTGCAAGGCTCCCTTATTAGCCTTATTAGCCCTTGCCCTGCAGGGAGCTGCCTTGACTTGCGGAAAAAGGGATAAAGCATGGAAGAGCATACCTCTGGGGTGCAGTAGTCTTCAGGGGAAGAATTTTGAAGGACTGACTCTAGAACATGGCAGCCAAACCAGATGCTGCCCTATGAGGAACTCCTGCCTTCAAATATTTATGCCCAGCAAATGGGAAGCTTAAGGCATACTCCTTGGATCGCCCCTTAGAGATGGAAAGGGGCAACTAGTCAGAAATATGGAGTTCCCAAGGCCGGCCCTACCATTAGGTAGAGTGAAGTGACCCCATCATGCAGCTGTTGATGGGGAACAGCAACAGCCACCCACGCACCCCACAATTCTTCCTGAGCCCGAGAGAGTCACTCACTGTTAGAAGATAGAACTGTGTGTGTCTCACAGCCTGCCCTGAACCCTTTAAACTAGCCTGCTTCTTCAGGCCTGTGGAGGAGGAAGCAATTCCGTTCTAGTACTAAAGTTAAAATTAAGTGCCCTTTCAGCTGCTTTCTGCACATGGCATGGGCACCGGGTGCCATTTGGTGCTTCGCCTCTGGCAGCCAAATGCCTTAGGAAAGCCCCACAAGGTACAGTGGTCCCAGCAACTCTTGTCTCCTTCGAGCCCTGAGTCATGATGGCTGACATGCTCGTCCGTCTCCTGGCATATCTGGTCTAATTCTTCTTGACGGCTCTAGCCATCTGCGCGGCCCAACCCACGCCTTGCCTGCCTTGCCTGCACTTTTCTGTGCCGCAGTTTGCCACTCTGCTACCTGGGCCCACCCTCCGGATTACAGCCACCACTGCCACCACCCGCTGCCACTGGCATTCCTCCTCACTTGCCCAGCCCAGCCCAGCCCAGGAGACCACAAGGATGCCACATTACCTCGTTGAGCAGGAAGACACTGGAGTTGGAGAGAGACATGCAGAGTGTCTGCTTCGCTGGAGGAGAGCGGACAGTGACTGACTACTGGCAACCCCCACTCCCTCCCTCCTTTCCTTGCTTCCTTGTGAACCCAGCCCAGCCCAGCTCACGGGGCAGACGGGAAGCCCAGCCCACAGGGACTCTCATGGGATGGAGGTGAGCAAGCGTCCTGCAGGCTCAGGGGCACAAGCAAATTGCAGTGTAGCGCATGAAGGTGGACATTTCTCCTGGACATGGGTCGCTGGTGGCACCAGGCACAAGCACTCCATGGACATGTGCAGGCTCTCATGGCGCAGTGTGTGCCTCATGCGCGGGACTCATCCTCTCTCAGCAGTGGGCACAAAAGGCCAGCCAGCTCACAGGCCATTGCACCAGCCACTTTCACAGCAGCGCATCGCACCAGCTCATCATGCATGGCTTTGTGGCAGAGAATGTGTGGCTCCTAGACATTGTTGTCCTGCAATTCCCACAAGCCCTACCATGGGGTGTGCCAGCAAAGGCTGGTAGGTAGGGTAATGGTGCCATCTGATACCATTGGGAGGGCCTGACTTTTCCCCATCCATGGTTTATAGCCAATGTGCTTTGGTGAGACAAAACCTGCAGGAGTTTTGCACATGGGCCCTCCTCTGTCGGGCGACATGCTATAGTGAAGTGAAGCTCACTTCTGCTCCAGAGGTTGAAACAGACAGCCAACCCACTAAAAACCTCAACACTCTGATAATCTACACCAGGCATGTCCAAACTTCGGCCCTCCAGATGTTTTGGACCACAACTCCCACAGCCCTTTGTCATTGGCAATCTAAGCTTAGAATTCTGGGAGTTGTGGTCCAAAACATCAGGAGGGCCGAAGTTTGGACATGCCTGATCTACACCTTTATGAGATAGCAACCAACCACCCAACTGTGGGCCCAAGGCCTCTTGGTTTCTGCCCTTCCAATGTTTGTTTTTGCCACTTGGCTGGTATGTCCCTACCATCACATCTTGCCTTGTTTCATTTTCTAGGCCTGGATGGGCAGGCACCCAGTTGTCCTCAATAGGACCAATATTTGAAACACTGATTATACCCCTATCAAGAACCATCCCTTTTGAGAGGGCACCAAACAGTTTGTAAGGGAGGGAGAAGCTTTCCTCCTGTCCCAGTTATTGTACCGTTCCAGGAGTCAGTAGGCTAGCACTGCTTTTGACTTGCATCACAACAGTGTCACTTCTTCTTACTTTCTAGATCAGTGGTGGCAAACCTTCGGCACTCCAGATATTTTGGACCACAGCTCCCAGAATTCCGAGACTGGATTGCCAGTGGCAAAGGACTGTGGGAGTTGTGGTCCAAAACATCTGGAGTGCCAAAGGTTTGCCACCACTGTTCTAGATGTTCTGTGTTCTTGGAGGTTAGACACTCCAAGCAACCTTTTACATAAAACAACTTGTGCAATATCTGACATGGAAGGAAGGCTGGGTGTCATCCCCTCAACAAACACTCCTAAATATTGTATGTTTCCATGTATAAGACTATATTTTTGTCTAAAATTGAGGGTTGTCTTATATACGGACGTAAGCAGAGGAGAGAACCACGTGGTTACAAAAACTCTTAAATTTGTGTTTGAATTGTAGGGGTCGTCTTATACATGGGTGGGTCATAAAGATGGGAAAATATGGTACTTTTTCACTCCACATCTCCTATGACTTGAACCTGGGCTTCCCAAAAACAACCGGGCAACAAACCCAGCATGTTGATCTAAGTGGATCCATAGTCACATTTTGATTCCTCTGGGCTTTCCTTATAGTTTTATCCCTTTTCATTGAAAATATTGCCATGGCTTTTCTGTCATCTCATCTCCATCCCATGCCTCTCTAATGTCCTGTTTAATTAAGACAGGAGTGGGGAAATGGAGTCCTCCAGAAATGGTTAGGCAGCATCTCCCATTGGAGCTCTTAGCTATTTTGCCTACAGCTGATGGGAGTTGCAGTCCCGTAACCTCTGGAAGGCAAAAGTAGCCCATGCTTGGCTTAAGGAGGCCCCTGTGGGCTAGATTGTCAGAACAAAGGTCTCTCTACATTGGCATTGGCTGGCCGCAAACCTCCTGAAAGCCCATGAACAGGACAGGAAGGTCCCCAATCTCTTCACAGCTGCAACACTTTTCTCACTTTTTGTGTCTTCCCCTGACACTGGTTTCCTTCATGACCAATCCTTGCTTCCTCTGCCTTCCTCGCCCTTCCTTTTGCAAGCGAGATTTCATCTCACAGAATCCTTGTACCGTAGTCCCTGTGCCACTTTTCTCCCAAGCTCTCCTTTCCTTCAATAGACACCCAGGCACCCCCTTTTGCCAGGGAAATTTTAAAGAAAGCAAATGAACCCAAGGAATTGTGAGGGCTCAGGCTAAGAGTCATCTCAGTCACTATAAATCAGGCCGCCTCCTTTGATGTACATGCCATTTCCGTCTGCCCTGCTTTTTTTGTCATTGTAAAATGCAACCAAGTGCTGGGAGCTGCCTTCTCTACATACACAGAGGTTTCCACAGTGCTTAAGAACAAGAATACAGTGGATTATCCGGAGGGAATCAGGGCAGGGTGGCATCATTCGGAACCTGGGGGATTCAAGATGCCAGGACTGCTTTCCATGCACCTCTCCCACTCAATGACAGGTACCTTCTTAATATAATAATCCCAGAACTACAGAACTGGAAAGTACCCTATGTCCACAGCCCCTGTCAAGGAGCCAGAGTGGGGAATTGAACTCCAAACCTAAGCCACACTCAATAGGGTACACAGACATTGAGAGTAATCTCCCTTAACCTTGTCATATCCGATGTACAGCAGACCAGCATGTTGTGGAGGATGGGCCTCATCGTTCCAAAACATCTGGAAAGCACCAGTTTCGGGGAATTGGGATTAGAGGAGGCTTTGGAAGCCCAGGGTTTTGAACCATAATATCCACACACCCTGGGCAAGCTGGGTACCCATTTTACCAACCTTGGAAGGATGGAAGGCTGAGTCAACCCTGAGCCGGCTACCTGGGATTGAACCCCAGGTCGTGAGCACAGTTTTACCTGCAGTACAGAAATTTAACCACTGCGCCACGGGGACAAGGCTTGTAAGTGGCAATGTGTCCCTTAGGATAGCCTGGACCTAAATTATACAGGCATTTACATACAGAACATAGCCAGCACTTTGAATTGAGCTCATAATGGGAACTAGTGAAGATGTTGAACGAGGGGAAATGTATGCTCACTATAACTGACCTCAATCAGCAGACTGTCTGCAGCATTTTGAACCAGCTGAAGTTTCTGCACCATCTTCAAAGAGAGCTCCATGAAAACCGCACTACAATAATCCATATGGGTTACAACCAAAAGCGTTATCCCACAGCCGGACGACCCGGCTCCTAAGAGAAGGCAAATTTGCACCGCCAACGGTCACGTGATTCGGAACGGGGGTTTCTGTGTCCTCATGGGCGGTGCTGTATTCTCCGCCTGTTTTGTCCCCACCACAGTGATGTGCATCAGTGCTTTTTCCCTGTGATGTTTCCCTGCTTTTCCGTTGCAATTTTCTTAAAGCTTGTATGGCAACATATTGCCTTCCTTGTGTCACTACGGAACTCTGTGGTAATGTGTACAATTATAATTATTCTTACATCGTGGTGTTTAATAGGGAAATTTTCAGTAAATTTTCAGTAATAGGGAAATTTTCAGTACAGTATGTTGATTTCTCGTATTTCCATGGAAGCCATTGGATGGCATGTTCCTCAGGGGTTGCACATTTATTTATTTATTTATTTATTTATTTATTTATTTATTTATTTATT
>JAHTLZ010003468.1:18195775-18223011 GCA_023846285.1 Phrynocephalus versicolor | reverse complement strand
TGTGTGTGTGTGTGTGTGTGTGTGTGTGTGTGTGTGTGTGTGTGTGTCTGTGATTTACCCTTGGCATCATTGATAGACCTTGCCCTGGTCCTCCCCCCCTCACACAAAACAACCTTGGAGCTGTGTAGCCACCCCCAAGTTTGCTATTCCTTACACCAATGCTTATAAGTATACAACTGGCCTGGTATTCCTTTGAAAAATATTGGAGAGCATATACGTTTGGAGATACACCAAAGGGTGTATCTGTGGCTTAAAAAAATAACAGTTCATAAGACTGTCCCTAAACAAACAAACAAACAAACAAACAAACAAACAAAGAAAGAAAGAAAGAAAGAAAGAAAGAAAGAAAGAAAGAAAGAAAGAAAGAAAGAAAGAAAGAAAGAAAGAAAGCATGGATATCATCATGCGATGCCAAATAGTTATGGATTCTGTCCTTGAATGACTCTGATGCTTCATCCAAGGAAATGAAAGGGGCCCAGGGGGGATATCTAGTTTTACTTCTCAGAACAACCCTGTAAGGTAGGTTAGAGAGTGAGCAACTACTATAAGGCCACCAAATGCTTCATGGCTATGTTCTTAGTGCTTCCAAGCAGCATCTCTAAGATGAGGATGAGGATGTTCTTGTTGTCAGTGGTGGTGGTGGTGGTGACATTTTAATACCCACATTGATTTGTCTCTAATGCCAGGAGAACTCCCAGCACTCACTATGGTGTAGCTCTCTCACCAGGAAGGCCTCCTGTCAACAGAGAGGAGCTCTCTAAGGGTACTTTGCTTGTTGTCCTCTCAAAGCCAGGACTGGCCTTTCCCATGCATGTACATACACATTCTCCTAGAATGCACTTATATAAGAGGCACCCCCTGTGCACTACATTTGAATTCATCATGTTGTTTCATGTCTCAGAATCCTGTATGTATTTCCCCCCATTTTCTCCCAATCATACATCCTGTGGTATGAGTCCATTGGCTGTATGTTACCCTGCAATATTCTGCCACACTGTCAAACGGCAGCAGGCAATATTTTGGACATTGTGGCCCCAAAAGTAACTTTTTCCTGTTTCTACAGCTAACTCCAGATGTTAGGGCTTCAGGGCCGCCCAAGGATATTCTGTTGCCCAAGGCAAAGGGCAAACATTCCAAGTACACAAGCTGACCAGGATACAGTCTTGATTCAGCACTGGCCATAGGCCAGTGGTGGTGAACCTTCGGCACTCCAGATATTTTGGACCACAACTCCCACAGTCCTCTGTCATTGGCAATACAGTCTTGGCATTCTGAGAGTTGTGGTCCAAAACATCTGGAGTGCCGAAGGTTCGCCACCACTGCCATAGGATGTGTTACCCTCCATCATACCTGGATAGTTAAGGAGGAAGTCAGAAAATGTCATGTGACTGTAAGGGTTCAGTGCCAGCCAACCTGGGTTCCCTTGATGACAGATGACTCTGGACGACATTTTCTCCAAAATTAAACAAACATTTATTAAACTCTTTAAAAATGACAGGCTCTTGTACTTCTCTTGGAGGTTCAATAACATTAGAGGAATTCAACGGGTGATAACTGACGTTTGGCAACATTAAACTGTCTAACAAAATATCTTGCACAAACGGGTTGTTGCTTATTTGCGGAGTGGTGGCACCGGATTCACTATGGGACCCGCACACTGGGTACTACAGCAGTGGTGGCGAACCACACCCCGTGGTTCCCACCCCCAACCCGGGATCCATTCCAGAGGTCCTTTGGGCTGGGCTTTGCCAGGCAGTCTTACAGCTCTCCCAGATGGGGTGAAGACGAAGTGCTGAGTTCCCGATGTGGGTAAAGGCAACCCTGTTTCCCTCTTTTCCACCGACTCTCCTTCTGTCTGGGTTTCCCTGTCCTTTACTCTCCGGACTCCTCGCATCAACTGCAATTTTTCAACTGCCCTCTCCTCCTCGCCCCCCCACCTCTCTCGTGCTCCCTCACTGTTCCATTCCCTTCCACCTGCGTCCCTATATTAACTCTCACAAAGAAACATTCTGCCTGCCTGTCATCTACTCCATCTGCTCCCTTGTGACACTTCTCCGCAACTTCCGGTTCAATCACCCACAGACCCTGCCGGGAAAAATAGTCAGCATTAATGTTGTCCTTTCCCTTCCTATATTGTATATCAAACGAAAAAGGTTGCAAAGAAAGGTACCATCGTGTTAACCTAGGATTGCAGTCTTTCATCCTGTTCAGCCATAGTAAAGGGGCATGGTCAGTGACCAAAGTAAATTTGGATCCCAACAAATAGTACCTAAGCATGTGCACTGCCCACTTCACGGCCAAATCCTCCTTTTCTATTATAGCATATTTCAGTTCCTTGTCTTTTAGCTTTCTACTCAAATACATCACAGGATGTTCCTCCCCATTAATAATCTGAGTCAACACCGTCCCAATCCCCCTGTCCGATGCATCAGTCTGCACTATAAAAGGGAATCTAAAATCTGGTGCATGCCTCACTGGGAAGGAACATAATCTTTCTTTTAAAATCTCGAAAGCTTGTTGCTCTCTCTGTCCCCATGTGGCATTTTCTTTCTCGTCAAATCCGTTAAAGGTGCTGCTATGTCCGAAAAAATCCTAATAAATTGTCTATAATAACCAGCTAACCCCAGAAATTGCTGTACTTCCTTCTTATTACTAGGAGTTGGCCAGTTCGACATTTTATCCACTTTATCCTCTAAAGGATAAATCTTTCCTTGCTCCACTTTAAAACCTAAGAATTTTATTCCATTACGGGCAATTTTACATTTATTGGGGTTTACCCTCAACCCTGCCTCACGCAGTCTACTAAACATCTTTCTCAAATGTTGTAAATGATCCTCCCAACTATTACTAAAAATAATTGTCATCAATGTAAGCCACAGAAAAATCTTTAAAAGGGCTTAACACCTGATCCATGAGCCGTTGAAACGTAGCCCCCACCCCGTGCAAACCGAAAGGCATATATTTAAATTGGAAAAGGTCTTGAGGGGTTCCAAACACTGTTTTCTCCTTATCCCCACCCCTTAAACGCATATGCCAATAACCTTTTGTGAGATCCAAAGTCGATAACACTTTGGCTTCTCCCAAGCGGTCTAACAAATCATCAATTCTTGGCATGGGATAAACGTCAAATTTAGAAACTTTGTTCAACCATCTAAAGTCTATAGAAAAGTGCACACTCCCATCCGGTTTAGGCACTACAACAGGGTGACTCCTCCATGGGATAATCGAAGGCTCAATAATGTCAAGAGCTAACATTTTGTGCACTTCTTCGTCAATCACTGGTATTAAGTGCCTAGGCCATGTCCTACCCGGGTCTCTCACCCCCCCCGGAGTGTCGATTTTATGTACAGCCCATGTTGTCCTACCAGGTAGCTCTGAAAAAAATATCCTTATAATCAGCCACAATTTGCATGATGTCAGAAACCCGAACATCATCCAATTCTTGATAAATTTCAATTGTCCCTTTTTCTCCAGTTATCTCAGGACCCAAATCTTCCTCTTCCACTGCTGACCAAAATGCCTCTCTTTCCTCCCATTTCTTAAGTAGATTCACATGAAAAATCCCTGATTTTTTCTTATGATCTGGCATATCAATTTCATAAGCAATGTTATTCACTCGTCTAATAACCTTATAAGGTCCTTGCCATCGCACCAACAATTTGGAATGTTCAACTGGCAATAATAATAGAACCTTTTGCCCCACCTCAAATTCTCTTGGAACCACTTTTTTATCGTACCTCAGGTTTTGAAAGTGTTGTGATTTTTCCAGATTGATCTTAGCTAACTTGGCCACAGACTTTAACCTCTCCCGCATTTCCATCACATGTTTAATGGTTATACTGGTGTCATCCTCTCCGTCATCCCATTTTCCCCGAACCAAATCCAAGATTCCCCTTGGATTTGTACCGTATAACAATTAAAATGGAGAGAATCCAGTTGAAGATTGAGGGACTTCTCGTATAAAAAACATTAAAGGAGGAATCATCAAATGCCACTGTCATTGATTCTCTCCTATAATTTTCTTCAACATGTTTTTTAAGGTTTTATTAAACCTTTCCACAAGACCATTAGCCTGAGGGTGATAAACAGTTGTTTTTATCGGTTTGACGTCCAAAATTCTCCACATTTCCTTCAAAGTAAGACTCATAAAATTTGAGCCCTGATCAGTTAAAATTTCCTTTGGGAACCCCATCCTAGAAAACACCTGTAACAATTCTCGGGCTAACACTTTGGCGGATGTGGACCTCAAAGGAATGGCCTCAGGATAGCATGTTGCATAATCAATTATCACAAGGACGTGAGTATGGCCACCTGATTTTTTAAGAGAGTACTTCGTGTACTTCTCTTGGAGGTTCAATAACATTAGAGCAGGGGTGCCCAAACTTTTTGTAAAGAGGGCCAGATTTGGTGGCTGAGAATGTGTCAGGGGCCGGTTGCTCCCCAACCCTGCCACCCCACTGCAAGCCCCACCCACTTTCTTTAAAAAAACATGGGGTGAAGGAGGGGGAGGGAGGGGCAGACCAGCCAGCCGCGGGCCACTCAGAATGGCCTGACGGGCCAGATTTGGCCCCCAGGCCGGACTTTGGGCAGGCCTGCATTAGAGGAATTCAACGGGTGATAACTGACGTTTGCCAACATTAAACTGCCTAACAAAATATCTTGCACAAACGGGTTGTTGCTTATTTGCAGAGTGGTGGCACCGGATTCACTATGGGACCCGTGCACTGGGTACTACAGCAATGGTGGCGAACCACACCCCGTGGTTCCCACCTCCAACCCGGGATCCATTCCAGAGGTCCTTTGGGCTGGACTTTGCCAGGCAGTCTTACAGCTCTCCCAGATGGGGTGAAGATGAAGTGCTGAGTTCCCGATGTGGGTAAAGGCAACCCCGTTTCCCTATTTTCCACCGACTCTCCTTCTGTCTGGGTTTCCCTGTCCTTCACTCTCTGGACTCCTCACCTCAACTGCCGTTTTTCAACTGCCCTCTCCTCCTTGCCCCCCACCTGTCTCACACTCCCTCACTGCTCCATTCCCTTCCACCTGCATCCCTATCTTAACTCTCACAAAGAAACATTCTGCCTGCCTGTCATCTACTCCATCTGCTCCCTTGTGACACTTCTCTGCAACTTCCCCTTGATTGTTGACATCTGTCCCTCGAGATTTAATTTCTGTCCCTTTTCCTTCCATTTCAACACCTTCTGTCTTCTCTGCGGACAGTCCTATCATCTGTCCTCTGTCACAGTGACTCACACAGCTCTCTCTTCCAATGGAGAAGAATGGCTTAAGGAGGAATAGACCAGCTGCCACCACCCCTCTGTATCAGCCATGCAAGGCAATTGTCTCACTCTGCCTACATTGATGTATACTGTAAGAACTGCTACAGGGCTGGAATGGTCTGATTAGAACTTTTTTCTGTTGACGACATGACATAAAAGCTACTGCAAATCTATCTGGACTCCCCACCCCTAAATCAGTAGGTTTAATTGTCCCCTCTGCCACTGTGACTTCTACTGTTTTTGAAAGTAGATCCATTCACTTTGTTTGAAGCAGCGTGATTGCTTGAACCAATGCAGAAAAGTACATGCAATGATACAGGGGACTGGTGCGACGACATGGCAGCTGGAGAGGGGGGAAGTTAAACACTAATGTTACAACAAATAATGCAATTTCTTCTTTTTAAAAGCTTGGTGTCAGCACGAGAGCATCTAGACATCATAGAAAGAGAGACTGGGTGGGGTAGAGGGGAAATTGCAACTCTGCTTTTTCTTACACTTTATTAAGGCAGTTCTCCTGTAGCCATATTTCCTGAAAATCAGAAGGGCTACAAAAGACCTATGTTAACAAGCTGCAAACAAGGTTGCTTTTGTCCATTTCCTCCTCTCTCTGAGTGACCAGTTCACACAAATTTACCCAGGGACACCTGACTCCCCAAGTGGGACTTCACAGTGGGTCCATCCACCTTTTTTTCGCAGTTTAGTTGCACCCTCTGTCTAATGGTAGGGCTGTCCCTAGCTGGGATCAGGCTGCTCATGGAGAGTTCCATGTCAGTAAAGCCTAAATTACAAGGAAGAACTATGGATGGTTGGAGGTTAGGAAGACCTATCCATTGCTCAGTAGCGAACAGTGAAAACATGAGCTGTACAATCTGCACTGGGGCTGTGATATTCTGAAATGTTATATTAAGTTTTGACGTTCCAGGACAGTGGTGAAAGGTACAGCCTTATTTAAAATATGGCCCTTCTGGCAAACTTGTTCTGTTCCTGTCTTGCATGATGAATTGCTCTGTGACCTTGGACAAGTCCCCCACCCTGTTTTCCCAGCCTCAGTCTCCTTCCCTCAGCACAATGGGGTTGGTTCAGCTTGCCTCATCCTGGCAAGAGCGTGGCATTCAGCTAATAAACCTAAAGTCCTCTGAGGTCTGTGTGCCGGCTCTTATCTCTGCTCTGGAATCTCCCAGCAAAAAAACAACAACAACAAAAATACCCCAACAACAAAAAGCCATTGTAATAATTAACTTTGCGGAGCTTTTGCAAACGAAGAATGGGCATGCGGTGGTGTGTGGCAGTGATTTCCTCAGCTGCCAACAGAGAGATGCAGGTCTCCATCAGGAAGGGAAGTAGTCCCTATATATAGCAAAGGAGTGTAAGAGAGCAATCCAACCATTGAGAACCAAAGGCAACTGACACTGGGGAACATGGGTTGTGCACAACAATGATAGGATCATAGGAAAGAGGGTCTTTCACAGAGCGGGGGAAACATTTATTTATTTATTTATTTATTTATTTATTTAATACAACTTATATGCCGCCCACTACCCAAAGGTCTCTGGGCGGCTCACAATTAAAATGAACAGTTAAAACGCCAAAAAGGCAATGGACAATTAAAACAATAAAAACATTTAAACACAAAACACTAAAATTGTCACCAGAACCCAACAATCTATGTTAGTTAAAAAACCTCAGAAACATGTAACACTCCTGATGTTGCTGGATTATAGTCCTCATCATCCTTCCCCTATGTTGGTAGGAATCAGAGCCTCACATCGGCCGTTACCT
This sequence comes from Phrynocephalus versicolor, assembly GCA_023846285.1. NCBI lineage: Eukaryota > Metazoa > Chordata > Lepidosauria > Squamata > Agamidae > Phrynocephalus > Phrynocephalus versicolor. The sequence continues at coordinate 18,215,956 of JAHTLZ010003468.1, read as the reverse complement.
CGCGTCGCCTTTGTTCCGCAACAAAGATACAGCCACCCCCTCCCCTTCTTTCCTGTAGCAGCAACCTGTAATGCCCTGTGGTCTAGGCACTGGAATTGACATGACGTAACCCCCCCAACATATATCCTTCTCTGAATATATGCATTGTCAATGCCAAACTGCATGGAACGATGCCCTAGAAATCCAGCTTAGGGCCAAGCTATTTCTTACTGATTCATCAGTACCAGGACTGAACTCACATGAGTGGTCCAGAAATGTGTTTCATCAAGACCTTCCTGCCGGAGAAACCAGACTGCAAACAAGCTCCCCACCCCACCCCCATACCCTCCAGGGATCCAACTGCTGAGCACAGCCATCTCCTTTGTAGACCCCACGTGGTGAGACAAGCACTTCCTGTGACAAGCAGACTCTTTCAGGAGTTGAAGAACACCCCTTCCTGTTCAGGGATTTTTGCCTAAAGGGATACAGGGGTGCAATCAGGGAAGAACTCTGGAAAGTGATGCTGAGCCACTCCTTCAAACTGGGAAGTGCTGGGGGAGTAACTGCTCCACACAGACCTGTCCTATGCTCCGTTCTGATGCCCATCAGAACCTGCCCATCAACACCCGCCCTGCCACTTTAAAAATCAGCGGGCTTCTCTGGACGTGCCATAGGAAGAGGAACAGTTAACTAAGCGTCTGGAGCGCCAGCTGACCTGGTGATGACACGGCCTGGACCTCGGCACACACAGCCAGAGGTGTGCTGCTCTGGTGGTGCCCTGGTAGTGGCGCACAGCCAATGCAAGGCAAACTCCTGGCAGAGAGCACATTGGTTGAGCAGACTGGCTGCCTGTGACTCCACGAGAGAGTATACAGCCACATTCATGTACCCCTCTTCTCAAAAGGACCACACAGAGCCCTTCATTCAGGCCCATAACCCCTAGCCTTGACCAAAACATGTTTGGAGACATAGGGCAGTCCTAATGAGCTACAGGGACTTAAAGCACACACACTCGCCAGAAATGTAGGGTTGGGTCACTTACCACGAGAGTGAGAAAATTCCTCTGTAGGCCTTGATTAAATCTACCTGAGGTTTAGATTGGTCTTAAATCATCTGGACTGTACAAAGCTAGAGGCATAAAAGTCTAGAAGAGCGAGAGAAAAAAATGTGGCAGGGTCCCCACATTGAGTTGGAAGTGGGTGGGAAGAAAGGCCCACCCATTTTTTTGTCCCTAGGTCTTCTTGTATTTATGTCAAGTTCTGTTGCCTAAAGCAAAGCACTGCAAGTTAAGAGTATCCTACACACACTCAAGTAAAAGTGCACTGAACTTAAAACCAGGCAAATTATTCAGACATAGAAGACAGGAAATCCTATCAACATCTCTCCCTATCTGTGGCAGTAATACTACAATAATCACAGATTAAATAAAGTGTGTGCTGTTTATATGCCACCCCATAGTGCTTAAGCACTCTATGGCCGTTACTTCACGTCCCGTTTGTCCCTCCTTGCTGTCCCACTTACCTCACGTCCATAGCGTGACAGCAAAACCTTGTCTCGACCACGCCCCCTGAACCGGGAACAGAGCGTGACAAGCCGTACTTGCCCCTGGGCTGGGGTATTCTCTTGTCACACTTTGTTCCCAGTTCCTGTTCCGAGACAAGGGACGTGAAGTAACGGCCTGTCACACAACAACCAGTGTCCACCTAGTGGTCAGCATTCAACATTAGCTTCCCTGTGGGAAACACCATGCAGTGCAAATGTTTATTAAAGAAAATACTGAAAATTCTGTAGCATTGATGTGTAAATCCCCGAAGACTAGTACATCAAAATATCGAAAAAAATTTATTTACGATATTTTAAAAAAGGGTAACGAAAGCAAGACAAATTCAGAATTTGTCACAGAACAAAGACATAAGGTAACAGTTGTCATGAGACAAATAATCACGCCCGCGAGGAAACGGAAACAGGGACTGAACAAGGATAGAACCACGTGACCGCAAACAACACTGTCATGGTACAAACATAATTGCGGAAGAAGGTAGGACGTGAAGAAACGGCCTACGAGAGGTTTACAATTTGATGATGCAGACTACACTTCAAACCAGCAAATACCCAAACAAATCCTGCCTTTTCATAAAGCCTAAAATATCCTCACTTTGGCAGTACTATGTTTCCTAATGGCAGGAGTGGCCCCCCTCTCTTCCTCCCCCCATGATCACTCCCAGTTCAGGACTGTGTCTCCTGCCCACCAGAGCCCTCAATAGCCATATAGTTCTGGAATTTCAGCATTTAGGACTCATTCAGTCCCAATCTTATCTATGCTGAGCTTGGAATCCTTCAGACTCCCTGCACACTGATAAACAATCACTTAAAAAAAACAAAGAAGAAAGAAAGAAAGGGTTTTTATGCAGCTGTTCTTGAAGTGCTTCAAAACAAGTGGGAAAATTCCATTATCCTTTTTTCCCTGGCAAAAGAAAACTCTGTTACGAGAACACTCATCCAAGGTCATTATGACAGTACGGCAAATGAGAATAGAATCGAGCATGCCTACATCTCGGCCTCTTTGCATCCTTTTCCCGTCTCCTCTGCATAATACAGTGGTTCAAAACTTTCCAGCTTCATTCCTCCCCACCCCACCCCCAAATCATGACTGGCTAGGCCTCCTGCACTGCAGCGCTGCATGAATGGATTGTCCATGATAAAACAAGCCCTTGAAAATTGTACTTTTCATAATTTTAAAAGTATATATAGTTTTTCAGACTTTGGGCAGAAAGAATCTACTTTGGTGCTTGCTGCAGCTTCTAGATGTAGGGTGATCACTTCTGAATTATGCCAATAACGTGAGATGAGTGACCTGATATGTTAAGAGAGGTTCACTGCAGCTCTCCAAGTGAGTTCCCTAAGCCCAGTAGGCTTGGCAATGCTCCACATTGGTTCTCACAACAATCCAAAGGACTGGACCATGTATCAATTCCTCAGCTCAGAAGTCTTGATTCCTAAATGTGAATCCAAGCGACATACATTTAGAATTCACCAACTTGAGCCGAAACATGTTCAGAATGCCTGAACTGAGAGAAGCCCGTGGTCCTTTTACACAATAATGCAATCCTCATAACCACCAGGTCACACATCTCTTCATTTCATGTGTACCATTAGGGGCAGCAGCAGCGTAAAACCACCAAGAGAGCTACCAAGAGACCAGAAACACATTCAACATTCTCCTGGGGACCTGTTTCACGGGAGACCATTGATAACCATATGCAGATTGCCTCTCAGGAACATTTTCCTTCCCAGCATGGATAATCTGTTTTAGGGACCACTGATAAATTTCTAGGCAATACCATTAACATTGCTTGGTCTCTGATGCACAATTTCTCTCTCTTCTGAGATCTAAGGATGAAGCCCAAGCTATCCCGGCTTACAGGTTTTACGGAAAGCACCGTCTCTCATATGACATTATACTGTGTCCCCTAACTTTCAGCCTGCACAACAAGCTTGCTTGTCAGTAGGCGTATGTGGTACAGCATTTGAAACATTATTGGATTGACTCGCCCTCCCTTCCATTGTTAGTCAACGGAAAACAGGGATGGAATAAGCATAAAATAAAGTATTCACATGATCCTCCCTCCTTGTTCATTCATTCGCTCATCATATGCTGTATACCACCCTGTAGCGTAGTGCCAAGCACTCTCTGGGCGGTTGGTTCACAGTATAAGTGTTCCTATTACTTTCTATTCTACTGAAACATCAGTTGTAAGCAGGTACCTACTTGTATCAATTTATAAAACTCCTGGATGTGCACTAAATTTTTCAATAACCAGGTAGAGACTCTGGAACTTCCTGCCTAGGGAGGTTTGCCTCACACCTTAACACAATGAGTCACAGATCATGAACCACAGTGAGAAGCAAACTTTTCCCCCCTCCCCAGGGAGGCTTCTGGTCTCCAGCAGCTGTATTGAATGCCTGTTCTTTTAACAGGGCCTTATCTGCTGTGATTCTCTGGGATGATTTCAAACTCTTGGGGGTATTACATTATCTTTCTAGAACAGGAAATGGACTAGATGTATTTCACCCGCTTCAAACATCCAGCTGTGCTAGACTGATTCAGCAAAAAGGAAAAGTATTCGGGTCATCTTTAAGACTAGTTACAATACTAACGTAAGTTCAGTGAGAGTTTTCATGGATGTTATCTGCAGCTGTGGACAGTAAACCCCAAAAGATGACTTTTAAATGAATCTGTTTGTTCTAAAGAGGTCAAAAAATACTATTCCTATTTCCTGTTGACTTTTGGTGTTTTTACAGTGTTATCCAGTTGCTGAAATCCTGTAGCTTAAGGGAGTAAGGTGCACCAGAATAGGCCCACTGAATTAGTGGAGATTTGACAGATCAACCCTTCTGTAAATTCCATTGATTCAAAAAGCCTACTCTAGCTGTGACTTGCTGTGCCAAAGGAAGACACAATTAGAGTAGGCCGATTTGAATTAATGGAGCTTAGAGAGGATGTGACTCATCAAATCTCGGCCAATTCAATGGGCCTACTTTGGTCCAATGTACTACACTAAGCAACAGGATTTCAGCTGCTATAAGCCTACTTGGAAGTAAATTCTCATGCCTTCAATAGAGTTTAGGACTGCAGCTGTTACATTATGTTGCTAATGCTCATAATTTCTGTATTGGTTGGTTTTATCTTGTTGTGTTCTTAGTGTAGCTCTTGAACTGCCTGAGTTTGGAGTGTATGAGTAGAAAGGAAGGCTCCAAACTTACCTTAGCTCTAGCCATGCCTCAGCCAGGCGGGGACTGATCAAGCTCCCACACACAGGCAAGGGGAGACAGGTGTAGGATGTGGGAGCTTGAGGTTGGAGAATAACTGAAGGGCAGGATTCTGGCCTATCCAATTAGGGGCCAGCAGGCTGTTTAATCTATCCAATGGCCAGCCACAGGGAAATCCTGGGAGTGTATATAAACAGGCCCTTGGGCCATTTTAACAAATAAGTGATATCCCAGGGGTCCTCAACCTAAGGCCCTGGGGCTGGATGCGGCCCCTCAAGGTCGTGAATCCGGTCCCTGGGACCAATTGCAAACCGCCCCACCTACCCCCTGTTTTGTGAGCAAGCCAGCCTCCGCAGCTGCTTTTGGACTGCGCTCTGGCCCCCAGTGGTGTCTGGGTGGTGGTGGACCGGCCCGCTGTTTGAAAACTTTGAGGACCCCTGTGATATCCCATAGGTTGAAGTCTCCTCCAGGCCAGGAAACAAAAGAAACCTGCCCTCTGGAAAGAAAGCCCAGTTAAATGTATAAACAAGGGCATTTTCCTTCACACAGCCTGTTTATTGAATGATTCATCAATTGAGTTGCTAGTTATATTTACATTTACTGTACCTTCTCCTCTAGTCTAGTGAACTGAGAGGAGCATATGTTGTTCTCAGTCTCTCAACTTTACAACACCCCTATGTAGTAGGACTGGCTAGTCAAAAACAGTAACTGCCCCCCATCCTAATAGCTTTTTGACCCAGTGAAGTTTTGAACTCACTTTCCCAGATCTGTGGGAAACAGTGTGCTCTATATATGACACAGTGGCTATTAAACATTGCAGGAAAGTATAGCCAATTAGCCACATAGATCTCGGCCAGCAAGTGTGCCAAAAACAAAATGAAAAGTCATTACTGTTTTCATGATTTTGATTATCGCAGTGACTTGATTGCTCCACACGTCGCCTGCTTGTTTTTAGTGTTTGTTAGCCACCTTGGGCGTTTCTTTTCAGAGAGAAAAGGGGGGATACAAATGCAATAAAAAGGAAGATAAACCCATACCTGAGACATGGTGTGTTGTTTTAGACACACCTGCAGGCCCTTGGTTTGTGATTCATTCCACACAGCTCAGGAAGGGTTAAGGCTGTCATGTGGTGCCCGCTCTTAATCCCTAGGCCACTCAACCTGATGCAATGGAACATTCAAGAGGAAAGCATTAAATTAATTCATTAAGCAACCCCTTCCCCTGGCTTCCTTGCCTGGGGAGAAGCCAATCAAGCTGACCCAGGGGAAGCCCAGGCTGCTTGTGCCTGGAATAATCACTCCCCAAACAGTGCTTTAATAAGAAGCTGCTCTCTTAAGCAGATTTGATGGCATTATTTCACAGCCAAGCCACTCTGCAAATTGGGTGTGTGTGTGGGGTGGCAGGACAGAGAAGGAAGAGAGCCGCACCAATAAGCTGTGAAAAAGATATACCATCCCTGCATGCAATTCTGACGGCCCCTTGCAGGGCTCCTTTCTAATTAATAATTAAGCTCTGTTCTTCAGAGGATTGTGCCCCAGAGAGGTCTGGCTTAACATTTTTTTCACTTACTGGTTTAAATTAAAGGAGTGGCACAAACAATATGATTTAGGGCTCATCTTTCTCAACTATTTTCCTTGTCCCATGCCTAGGGAAAGTGGTTCATTGCCTGCTTCCCCTTTCTTCATCACTGTTTGTTGACAGGTGAGCCTTCAGAAAATGAGGGACAAATATGGGCAGACAAGGACTTCACTAACACTTCTTGGGACCTGCCCCCAAGGAGAGGTCCATCTTATAGTGGCCAATACTGGTTTATTGGCTACTTACAAATGGGTGGGGCGTACCGGAATGGTAAGAGGTGGGGCCCAACATCAGGCCAGGTGAGGCAACTGCTCCAGGTCGCAAATGCTGATGAGGGGGCAGCCCCCCCCCAAACCCTTGGGCAGCTTCTTCTGGAGGACAAGGCACTGTGTATCTCACACAGGACCTTACCTCATGCATTTTATTTACCTTCTGTCTTCCTCCTTATAAAGGGACCCAAAGTGGCCCTCAGCTTGTGCACAGATGTCCTCTGCCCATGCCCTTACATTTGGATGCTATCTGGTTGCCAGTACTGTATACAATTGAAAACCTGTTTAATTTGGGGCATGGAAGGGGGAAAAAGGGGTTATCCTTTGCCTCAGGCAAGATGTTTGCAACCTACAGGCCTGGACCTAGCTGGCTGTCAGGAGATCGTTTGCAACAGAACCCCCCTCTGTGGGTGGCTGGATTGGTCAATTGGGTCTGTTGTCTCCTTCCTGGAGGTGTGTTGTGAGGAAGGGAATAAACACAGATGAAGCAAGCTTTCGGGTTTGGGAGGCAGGAACAACAGGTGGCCCCTCAGCCAAACCCAAAGTACCCTGGATGGATCCTTCCTTCCTTCTGTCCTCCCTTGGGTGGGAGACGCTGCCTATCCCCAAGGAAGCCAGAGAAAGGGGGAAGGGCAGGTTCCCCCTTTGGGCCTGTTAAGTTAAAGGGACCCCAGGCACCCCAACACCACCACCACCAAGGAGCAGGGAATGGGGTACACAGCAACAGTTAAAAGAAGCAGTGGACCTGCAGGATGGCTCCCTGGCTGGGGATGGGAAATATTGAATAGAGCCGGTCATCAATGCTGTGGACTCATTGCACTGTTCATTACATCTGAACAAGTAGAAAATTAAGAACCCGTTTGTGGATGACCTAATATTTGAAAATGGTTTGCTATCAAAAACGAGTTCTGAAAGCCTACTGTTGCCAAATGTCCTAACTAATCCAAGAAACAACAACCCAAGAAGCCATATTGTCGAACAAATTAAATAAAAGTGTATTGCAATTTGATAAAACATCGAAGTCAGTGGAAGTTTCTCCATCGGAACCGTTGGTAGCCCTGGCCGAACCCTCACAAAATGGTAAGGTCACAAAAAGCAGGGAATGGGTGGCACGGGCACCCCTGAGCCAAAGTACTCGTGCGGCTTAATACTGTCGCTGCTGCTGCTGCTGCTACAACCGCCCCCGCCCCCGCCCGGGGCTTCTTTACTCCGCCTGCGGCAGCAGGTGCCGGGATTTTGGGTCGCCCTCCGTCTCGGTTGCCTCCTAGCCCCGGCTCGGCTCGCCCCCTTCCCTCCCCGCTGCCTGCCCGTCTCCTCCGCCGCCGCCGCCGCTGCTGCTGCTGCTGCTCCCGGGGCGGGGCGGGAGGGGGGCGCCGCCGAAGGAAGCGGGCCGGCGACCAAAAGGGGACCGTGTGCCTTTAAGGCCTCCTCCTCCTGCTTGGCCATTCCCGGGTCGGGAGCGCACGGAACGGGGCGAGCCTTGTGGATCCGGGCTAGAGGGCGTTTACCCCGGGACAGCGCGAGGAGGAGGAGGAGGAGGAGGAGGGGGACGGGCCCTGCGCAAGAAGGAGCGAGCCAGCGAGCGAGCGAGCGAAGCCAGCAGGAGGAATGGAAAGGAGGCGAAGGCGGAGAGGGGGGCCCTCCTGCTGCTGCTGCCGCCGCCGCCGCCGCGCTGTCAACATCTAGGAGCCCAAAGAGGGCCCGGCCGCCCGAGCCCCCGGGGAGGTGAGCAGAAGGGATCCCCGGGATCGGGACCGTGGAAGCGGCGGGGGGTGGGGTGGGGGGGAGAGAGAGGCAAGGGAAGCGAGGAGGGCAGCAGCGCCTTGTGCAAGGTGAGCAAGGGGCGCGCTGGGGCGCGGGCGGGAGAAAGACAAACTCCTGCAAGGCGGACCTGGCTCGGCGCGCCCGGGAGCCGGCGGGAGGAGGAGGAGGGTGGCGCCGCTCGGCCGTCCGGCGGGGTTGGAAAAAGCCGCCTGTGCCCAAGGGAGGGAGGGAGGGAGGGAGGGGGACCGCCGGGCCTTGGAGGAGCGAGGGCGGGAAGGCTCCTTGGGAGAAGAGGAGTGGGGGGAGCCCGGAGCGGAGGGAGGAAGGAAGGCACCGGGAGGGGGTGGAGGGAGCCCGCGAGGAATTAGGCCAGCCCTCCCAGCCTGTTCCCCCCCCTCCCCAGCTCGGCGAGCGAGGAGGGCTGCGTGGGGCTGCCTTGTTGGGGTCCCCGGACGGGGCCGGGAGGGATGATTGGGGGTGGGTGATTGTATGGGGACGGATAGGGCAGCCTGGCTTTCGGGCAAGGAAGGCCCCTGGCGACGCACCTGCGCGGGGAAGCTGGAGGTGCCGCCGCCGCTAAAGGCCCACCAGTTCCCTCTCGGAGGCGCCCTCGGGAAGGCTATTGCACGGGGGAGGGCGCGCGCACACGCACACACACGCTCCCACCCTGCATGGATGCTCCCCCGTCCCTTTTGCGTGCAGAGGTGAAAGGCGGAAAGGCCCTGGCTACCAAGCAAACGGGAGGGGGGGGCTTGTCAGTGGCTACTCATGGAGATGGGGAGGTTGCAGGTACGGGGTGTGTGTGTCTTAAACCTATCTTCGGCTTGCAAATGTATGACTTTTCATTCCCCTTTCTGGTTCTTCATCCCCCCCTCCTCTGTCACTGATTTTATGCGATCCCTCTGCAAAGGATTGGTTGATTTTCGGGGGTGAGTTGGACCAGATGGGCTTCTTCTCAGCCTATTCAGGTCGCACCACCTCACAGAGGAGCAGGTGGGCTTAAATCCCTTATCTTTTTCTCCTTCCGTCTCTTGGCTGCTCTGTGCCTGTCTCTGCTTCAGGGGAGGGAGGGGCGGTGATCCCAGGGTCCTGCCGATCTCCCTGAGCCAGGCTGTGTAAAGCGTGCAGGAGGAGAGGAATGGCAAGGATGTGGACTTAAGCATGTAGAGTACTGTATATATGCTGCGGGAACCTGCAACCCTCCAGGTGTAACTGCACTGCAACCCCCAGCATTCGTCCCTGTGCAAAATGCTAGCTAGGGCTGATGGGAGTTGCAGTCCAACTTGCATCTGGAAGAGCTGCACTTGGCCTATCCTTGTTGCCTCCCAACAACTGTTCAAAAGCTACTGCTCAGATAATCTCCAGGGTTGCCACCCTTTGCAGTTCCCTTCCTCTTGCCCTGCCATTCCTTTCAAGCATGTGCCTAAATTGATTCCGCCTCAGGTAATGCGCTCCTCCTTTGTGAAGTGAGCTGCAGTCCATGAAAGCATTTGACAGATACTGTTTTCTTGATCATTGGAGCGCTGCTAGACTTCTGTTTCTTTCATTCAATCTTCTGTGTAACCTGTAGTGTACTGTGGTGTCCAGAACGGGCTTTAATGATTGGTCCTGGACCCCAGGCAGAAGAAATATTGGAGGAGAGGAAGAAGAGAAAGAGAAATGCTTTCATTTTAAAACCATGGGATAGTGGGGAGGTAGAGTGAGGAGGAGCAAAAGCCATGCATTCTTATTGAGATGCACACTGATCCCAGTGAGATACTGTGGCTGTTTTATCAGATTGTTTAGCATTATGCCACTTTGGAATGCTTTTTAAAAATTTAAATCCAGGGCTGATAGCTGTGTGCCATGCCCCTTGCCGACCCCCCCCTGAACATTTCCCCAGTTTCAGCAGGGTTTCTGTTTGATGGCTTATGTCCTGAACCTCTTGACCTCCCGGCTTGCCTGTCCTAGTAGTCCGCTCAGCCGGAGGCCTCCTCCCACGTCAGAGGTGCCAGTGCCAGAATCCTGCTGTCAGCCTTTGCTTGGCTCTTTCCTTGGTGTTGGTGTTGGTGGTGGCAAAGGCTGTACAGCTGAAATCCATGGGGATGAGAGTTGAAAAGAGGTCCAGAAGCAGGCCTGTGTTCCTCTCTGTTTAAGGACAGTGATGTCATTACGTTGACGCCATCTCCTGGGATGGATGCAGATAAGAACTGTGTGGGAAGGCCGTGGAATCAGCCTCTGAAGAGCTTGGAGCTAAAACAAGCCCTGGTTTTGGCTGGCACTCAAGACAAACAAGAGTTTGAAAGGAGAAAACTATTCCAGTTTGGTTTCACGGTGAATTGCAAGCTAAGCTGGAGGAGGGGACCCCTGTTTGCCAGAACCGCTTGCTTGCTCCCTTTCTCCCCCCCCCCATACCTTCCACCACCACCCGGCACTTAAAATACATTCTGTCACACACACTAGGCAAAACTTCTCAAGAGTTCATAGGAGAGGGTAGGTCCATGCTGTGGAGAGGAAGTGGACCTCCAGGTTCTAGTCAGTGAAGTCTCAGCAGAGCTGTGTGTGTGTGGGGGGGGGGCTTTCATCCCTGGTGCATGATCTGTGCATTATGGATCCGATGAGCTGGCAAAAAGAAAGGAGAAAGCATAGGGAAGGACTGATCAGAAGAATCCCAATGAATCCCAATGACAGGTGTGGTATGAATGGAAAAGGGGGCTGTTTGTAGTACATAGGGGTGCATTCTGCATGTCTCTAAACTCCTCTCTAAGTGCTTACTATTGGTGAGGCTGGGGCACCTGTAGTTTTGGTTAGAAGGGTGTTTCTGGCCCGCGCAATTAAAGTAAACCCCATCCATTGCTCAGCGAAGTTACATGCTAGCAATTCGTGTATATGGGAGAAAGCAAAGAGCTGCATTTTTCAATAACTTCAGAGGTAGAATCTTTTATCTGTAAGGACGCAAAGCATCTAAGAGTGATCTTGAGCCTTACTTCATCTGCATAACTTCATCTGTATAACTCCATCATTTCTATTTCTTAGTCGCTTTAGATCAGTGCAAACTCCCAAGGAGGTTGCACAGTGTTTTCTTTTTTTTTGGGGGGGGGGTGTCACAGGTCTCCTAAAATGTTTGCAACCTTTGTTAAATAATTTCTTCCTTGACCTTTCGGAGCAGGGTGTTAACGTGCATGTGGATGCAAGAGAAACAGGCCCTTTAGGAGAGAAATGATCCTCTGCTTCCTGAGAAGGGGCGACTTAATTAACCCCATTGAAAATGTCTTTTTATGCAACTATGGTGGGGGAGTCACACTTACATGGCTACTAGAAAGGGATCCTTGCTCCTAAAAAAGATTGTGAGCCACTCTTAGAGAGAATGAAGGATTGCAGCTACGCATAATACGAATATGCATTTAGGTAGATAGTAGATAGGTAGAGAGATGCATCGCCTTTAGAGGCCTGTCCACTTCAAGAAATAAGAGGGGTTAGGAATTGAAACATTAGTAGTTCTAGGACAGTGAGCCCCTGGGTATTCTTGGCCAACAACTCCCAGAATTCCTGGCCAGCACAGCTAGTGGTGAGGGCTTCTGGGAGTTTTAGTCTAAGACTATCGGGGGACCCCAAGTTAGAAACCATTGTTCTAGGGACTCAACCCGCTGCCACAGTTGTACAAATAATTTCATTGTGCTAATTAAGCTGAGAGACTGCCCTAACTCATTTAATGGGGCCAGAATTCTTTAAACTTATTGAATAAATGCTAGCCGAGTACATGTCATTGTGATGGTAGGATGTGTGTTTGAATGAGAAAGCCCATCTGTTTGCAGCTGCAGAGGGAGTCAGTAGTGGCTAAACTTGAAGTGGTTCTCAACCTGTGGGTCCCCAGATATTCCTGGACTGCAACTCCCAGAAGCCTCCACCACTTGCTGTGCTGGAAGGGATTTCTGGGAGTTGCAGTTCAGGAAGATCTGGGGACCCACAGGTTGAGAACTACTGGGCTAAAGCAAAGCTCAGTCAATTCACACTTGAACGGTTAGGGTTTTTTTTTTGAATGGCATCACATGTTAATGTGTTGTCTCCAGGTAATAATGCCCACATGTGTTTTGTTGGTGTAGGACAGGCATGTCCAAACTTCAGCCCTCCAGATGTTTTGGACCACAACTCCCACAGTCCTTTGCTATTGGCAATCTAAGCTTAGAATTCTGGGAGTTGTAGTCCAAAACATCAGGAGGGCCGAAGTTTGAACTTGTCTGGTGTAGGAGATGAGCTTGAGCTGGTTCCCTGGCCTTAGGAACTCCAGCCTTCAAGCCTTTTCCTTTCTTTGTAGCCTGTCCCCCTCCATTCATGTAAATCCATCTTTCTTGGTCCTTCTGAAACTGGTTGGAATGTTGGGAAGCATCTCTCACTCTTCTCAGAGGGAATATGTTGCATATTGATCACTGCATTGTTGTTGCAGTAGTTGCTGAAAGAGCCTCTGATTGCTGTCTCTTTGCACTCAGTGCCACCTCGAATAATTTGAGATTAATCTGAAGTTAGCTGTCATCATTGATCATCCTACTCATTCTTTTAGGGCTTGGTCAGGAAATATTATATTTATATTTATTTACAATATTTCTATCCCAGCTTTCTCCTATTTCAGGAATGATTGTAGATTTCTTTCTTTTAATATTTTATTTTATTTATCTATTTATCTATTGATTGGATTTCTATATATTGCCCATCCAAGGCTACTCTGGTTGGTTTACAACCATAAAGGAAAATAATAAGGAAATAAAAACAATATGATATGTGATTTCTGGCATTTGCGCTGGTTTCATTGATTCCCCTTTACTCTTTGGCTGCAAAATCCTAGCTTTGAGTGAGAGATCTTGGTTCCTCCTCATGTTTTGGTGTGTGGCACCTACAGTGTTGACCGAGGGGTGGTGGAAAATTGAGGCGAGAGAAGACCCACGAAAGGAGAATGAGCTGGGATGTAAAAGTAATTAACTCTCAGTAGAGTTTTCTGATTAGAGGCTGCAAGAACAGCTCAACAATTTTGAAACGGCTGCAGTAGAACTGGGACTGGAGGGTAAAGTAATTTGCAGTGATGCCCCCATGATCAGGAGAGAGAAACCCAGTTATAATTCCCTGGGAACTTCAGAATTGAGCACTCCGGGTGCTTTAGCAATGGTGGAATGAGGTCAGACATGTTGGACTAGCCTGACCACCTCCTTTTCTCGATGCAGGTAGTAGCCCTGGCTCTGTGCTGAAGAGGCAGTGAGGAGGAAGAGAAGAAAGACCTTCCCACAGTTGCTGCTGGACACCTTTCTAAGTGGATCCATGTTGCCTCATCACACCCACTTCCCAGTGGACTCCCAGGTACTGGGGCTGCCTCCACAGTGGAGACCCAGGAGTTCCTGAGCTTGAGGAAGGGGTGTTGCTGTCCCAGAGGCGTTTGCCAAGCCATGCACTGCTCCTGAATGCTTCCCGAATGCCCCTTCTGAAGCAGGTGCTCTTGGCTTGCAGCCTCAGTTGGCAGAACCTCTTCTCGCATCCTCACCTTGCTTTCTCAGACCTGTGAGGTAACAAATGTCTTGTGCTACCTGTCTCCGAGCCACCATGGAGAGCCCAAACAAGTGGGCTTTTCCAGGATCTCTGGTGTCCTGCCACTCTTGCTATTCAGTGCAATCTCTGACCTAGACTTATCGCCTCAGAGCACACCGTGCATAGTCGTTGCAGCCATACATGCCTGTGTGTAGTGGTATATCTGAAAGTGCAGCAAGGAGTTCAACACAGCAGCATGGAAGCCATCCTTTCCTACCCAGGAGAGTCCCAAATTAAAGGCAGCTGGATTAGTTCATGTTGGAAAGTGAGGGGCAGGTCTTTTGTAAACCTAATGGCTCTTAACTGCTTGTTCACAGCCAAAGCACCCTTATATAGTTGCATGGCAGCAGCAGTATTGTAGCTTGCAGTCATATGTCAGTCTTGGGAAAATCCCAGCTACTGTGAAGATTGAAAGGGATCAAGAAGGTCTGCAGTGAGTGGCAGGTGATGCCTTAGTCTCACCTAATCTCAGCGAATTCTGGGGGTTCAACCCAGCAAGCCCTGGCTTCATTAGACCACAAGTTGCAGGGTGGGAAGCCTATGGCAACTATCATGGTGCCCTGTCCTCTGCCCCTATTTCTTTAGAGGATGAGAGTTGGCCCCAGGACATTGGCATGCTGCTAAATCCCAGGATTTCATAGGCTCAGTGATCCATCCCTCTTGCTTCAATTGGTGCTTTGCAGGGGATAGTGCAAGTCTGTGGAGCCAAGGAATGCTTGGTTGTGTTATGCCCTTATGGCTGAAATCTCTGAAGCAGGAACTGCTCTCATGGTTGGACTGCCCAGTTGGCGAAAAGCTTGTAACATCACCTCTCTGTGACGCGAATCTGTGTCAATCAGGGGTCAGGAGATGGGTGACTCTCTAGAGCAGTGGGGGGCGAACCTTCGGTACTCCAGATGTTCTGGACCAAAACTCCCAGAATTCTGAGCCTAGATTGCCAGTGACAAAGGACTATGGAAGTTGTGGTCCAAAACATCTGGGGTGCCGAAGGTTCACCACCACTGCTCTAGACATTAGTGATCCAGGCCTCCCATGATATCGGCCACACTGCCTAGAAGAGCACTCCCAGGAGAGCCTCCCGGAGTCCACTCTGGCATGAAACCTCTCTCTCTGTCTCCGTTTTCCCGCAGCATGTCCTGGTTTAGCGGCATCCTGGTGCCCAAGGTGGACGAGCGGAAAACGGCTTGGGGGGAGCACAATGGGCCCAAGCGCCATCGCCCCACGCTTTGCGGCCCACGCTACATGAGCTGCCTCCAAGACCCGGAGCTGGAGCGAGGCGGCGGAGGAGGACTGGGGCTGAACTGTTCGTGGCAAGAGGACCATTATGGCAAGAAGTCGGCACAGCCGCCCCCGCTTCTGTCTAGTACCGGAGCAGGAGATCTGGGACTCAAAGCTGTGGACCTGGGCTTCGAGGAAGGCGGCGAAGCCAAGGGGCCCTCGACCAGGGATTGTGGCCGGCGCCTCCTGCAGGTGTTCCGCTCCAAGCGCTTCCGCTCGGCCAAGCTGGAGCGCCTCTATCAGCGCTATTTCTTCCAGATGAACCAGAGTTCATTGACGGTGCTCATGGGAGTCCTGGTGCTGGCGTGCGGCATCATGCTGCTGTTCCATTGCGTGCCTGGCAGCCCCCGGGTGCCCTACGCAGCCGCCCTGGCCGTGGCGGCTGCCCTCTTCCTCTCCCTCATGGTCCTTTGCAACCGGACTGGCTTCCACCAGGACTGCATGTGGGCGGTCAGCTACCTGGTCATTGGAGCGCTGTGCGGGGTGCAGGCGCTGGGCACCCTCTTGGTCTCGCCACGCAGTGCCTCCGAAGGGGTCTGGTGGAGCGTCTTTTTCATCTACATCATCTACACTCTTCTGCCCGTGCGGATGCGAGCGGCGGTGCTGGCGGGAGCCGTGCTCTCGGTGCTTCACCTGGTCATCTCTTGGCATCAGAACAAGGAGGATTCTTTCCTTTGGAAGCAGGTGAGCCAGAAGGGAGAAGGAGGAGGGCCTTGGGCACAAAGGATGGGGTGCTGGGAGAGGCAGAGGCGAAACCCAACAGCAGCGGAAATGGTGGGTGTGCTTTCCTGCAGGCAGGGCTGTTGTGGCCCTGTGGCGTTAAAAGGGAGGCACTGTTTAAAAAGAAAAAGGATACAGAGGTAGTAGCTGTGGGTTCTACTTACTCAGGACCTGTTATTAAACAAAAAGCATGGAACCTATCACAAAGTTTGGGAGGGTTACTCCCCCCCCCCCCTGTTAGTGACCTTGTCGATCAGAGAATTACTTCTGGGAGTTTGTAGTCCACAGAATCATCATTTCCCTAATTCTGGCCTATCAATTTGTCTAAAGCAGGCATGTCCAAAATTCAGCCCTGATGTTTCGAACCACAACTCCCAGAATTCTAAGCTTAGATTGCCAATGACAAAGGACTGTGGAAGTTGTGGTCTAAAACATCTGGAGGGCCAAAATTTGGACATGCCTGGTCTAAAGTCTCCTGGTCAACAGCATGGGGAGCAGCTGTTTAATGATTTTTTTCCTGTGCTGGTGTGGTAACATGAGAAACTGGGTCTTATGGGAGGAACCTGTAGGTTCATTGTGCTTTGTGGCCCTCCTCCCTTTTCCCCTGTGCCACTGGTGCCCCCCCCCCCCCCCCGCCCCCGCCCCCATCGCCTTCTTGTTCCCATTTCAATGTCTGTGTGGTGAGTGGAATGCTCAAGTAGATTGGAGACTCTGCATTTGGTGATGAGCATGTGAGAAACATTTTAATTTTTTAAATTAGATTTGATAAGTGCCACCTATCTAGAGTAGGCAAATAAAAACTGAAAGAGTAAATGGTTTCAAAGGAGACAAAATGATACACTGACTAAGGAATTCAGGAAGATAAAATCACAGGGGAGTTGGGTTGATTAAAATCAGTAGGTTCATTCATAGGTGTTTATTGAGGATTTTGGATGTATGTATTATTCTCTAAACATGTTCTTGTATTTTGCTGCTTCCCTCTCCTTTCACCCTGGGTGCTCATAGAAAGTGGAAAATCTGACTGAAAATCTGTGTGGCTGGAGCTGCCGCCAGGTGTGTTTGCCTCACACAGAATCTGACTGGCCTTTATGCAGGATTTCCCCTAAGCATTCTTGACATGGGGACAGTGTTGGTGCTGGTGGTGGAGGTGGTGTTTCAATAGAACCAAGTGTTTGGGGCAATTTTAAGGTGAAGAACAGAGGAGGTTGGGATAGGGATTCCAGGTTTCTGAGGGGAAGGATTTGGTGCTCTGTCTTCTACCTATTTATTCTAGGTCTATATTATGCACGTCACAATGGGCCTTGAATCCATGTCAAGATGTGTTGACACCAGTTCCCTCCCATTTACCTCTAATAGTTTTATCTCCCCTCTGTTCTCATTCCATTCTTGCATGGAATTGAAATTTATAATGACTTGTAAGGGGGATGAGTTATGTAGTGGTCTAAAGATGAATAGTAAGAAAATATTCTGCAGCAGAGCAGAATGCTTTATGTTTTATGCCTCAGAGCACACTGTGACAATAACAAAAGCATCTGGATCCCACAGAAAACTATTATGTACACCCATGGCCTGAGGATTTGATCCGTGATATCACTTTATATCAATATGACTGCAAAGTCAGTGCTGTGTATGGTAACTTCCTGTTTTATCTCAATCCTTACCTTTTACATACTTGTGATGTAACTCTTGGATTGGGTTCTCTGTTAAGTCGGTTCAGTGGTAAAGTGAAAGCAAGAAGTGTAATTTAAATGTGCAGGTTCATTGAAGCAATTAATGGAATAATACAGCTTCCCGTGTTAATTGACAGTTGCGTCACCTTTGTGCTTATGTTCCTTGTCCTGTGTAAAGCCAAGTTGCAAAACTTATATTATTATCCTTCTAAAATCCATTGAATTCAGTACGCTGAGAAGTTACATAATTGTTCTGCAAGTACAGTGTTCTTATGCTACTACATTATTTACTCCTTAAACGCAAATCATTGGAAATATGGAAGTCTGTTTTACATTGGGAGTAATGCAGGTCTTCTAAGGCTTATAAGTGAATATGTGAGGAAGGAGGAGACAGGAGGAGAGGCACCCAAGCCACAGAAAGTGGGCTAAAGAGAATAATGATCCAAGATTTTCCAGGGTCCTCTTGATGGTTTTTCTGTACCTCTTTGCAATATATTTAGAAATGTGCTTTTAAAACTTAAGATCCCTGCAAATGTGCAGGACATTTCTTCTTCCTGGTACAGTATTGTGTTACTTCACTTGCTGGCTGCTAACATTTGCAAACCCAAAGATGATTGTTTTCTTGTTGGGGGCTGGGGGGGGGGGCTGGAATAGAGAATAGCATCTCTAAAGTCATCTGATGGATGATTGTTTCAGTGGTTGCAAGGAATCAGGGTCGCTGGCTCCCCCCACCCAACACGCACACGCACGCGCACACACACACACACACACACACACACACACACACAGCTTTGCCTGCACCTGCTGTGTGTCTTCTTTCCCTTGGTTTCCTTTACGTACTTGCAATAATGCTGCCGATTTATTTCCTCTTTCCCGCCGCTTTTGTCCTGCCCACGTTTGATATTAAACAGTCCTTCCTGAAGGTGATTAAATATACAGTTACTCTTGTCAATCGTTTCTGCCCAGAGGATATAAATAATTTTTTTCTAAGACTTGACATTACTGTACCAGAGGAAGAGACCTCAAGGGCCCATCCAGTCCAACCCCCCTGCCATGCAGGAACCCTCATCACAATATTTCTGACAGATGGCCATCCATGATGCTTGGGAATTCTTGCAGCATGCTTAAGTAAGAAAGGAAAGCTGCCTTGACTCAACCGCTGTCCAAAGCTAGGGTCCAAAGTGAAAGTATTGTCTCAGAGCCCAGTTGAAGCTGAATGATGGAATGAGAGTTATGTCTTTTGTCTACCCTGGGACAGCTCTGATTCCAAATGAGTGATTTATCCCATTCTCCATAACTCTGGATAGATGCGGTTACATCTTGGTGAGATCAGAAGCAGCCGCTGTAGTCGCTATGTGGGAAAGAATGGATCCTTGACATGGCTTGTGAGGGCTGTATTACTGAAAGTGATCCGGGGGTCGACCATCAGCAGAGCCGTAATAATACTGCCTTATGGAGGTTTCTAACATTTGTAGCGGAGGATCTGTGGCCACCCAGATGGTCTTTGCTTCTGCTCCCCCACATCAGCTATAGTCGGAATGGCCAGTGGTTGGGGATGAGAGGCAGTGCAATCTCAACATTGGGTGGTTCATTTGGAGTATTAGTACCCTGACTGGCTGCCAGAATGCTCTCAAGAGCAACTGGCCCCTTGAGGGGTTTAAAAAGAGCGAGCCTTCCCTTCCAACTTTCAGCTTAATAAAAGGTTATAGTGTAAAAGGCAGAAGGGCTGAGACGTGTTTTTCAGTCTGAGAGGGGTTCCTCATCCAGGCAAAATGGACATTGGACAACACGTGGGGAGAGACAAAGCTCATTGGCCCCATATTTCTTCCTTGTTCTTCCTCTGCTTGGGAGAATGGGTGCATTGCCTCTCACCTGTGCCCTTCTAGAGCAGATCAAATGGGAGGTGTCTTAATAAACCCCTTTCGGCCCTTATGGTGTCCAGAGGTGACCTGAAATAGCACAATTGTAAGGGTTTAATCTCAGCTTTGCACCTCGTTCCCATGCTGCTTCACTAGTTGTGGACCAAATGCCAATACGTCTTCTCTTCCAACCTATCTGTCAGTGAAATGTGGTTCAAGGTGCCCAAGATCAAGTTTTGAGTACCCACGAATGAAAATGAGCCACAGAGTGACCAGAGAAAAGAAGCCCCGGCAACAGAGGTCTACATGTTTGCCAAACCGGTATTCTGCTTCTGAGTTCCTTTGCTGAGCACAAGGGTAAATCCAGGCCTTCTGCACTGAAGCCCAATGATTCCCTGGAGCAGAAATTTAACTGCACCAACCTGACACCCCACCCTAATAAGCATGTGAAATGTCTTTTCCATAAGATCCGTCTTGGCGGTCTCCTTGCAGCTTCAACCACCCATGTCTCAGCGAGGCTGATCTGACGTAGCAAGCTTACTATCTACGGTGGATTAGCTGAACATGGTGTGTTTCCAAGCCCTGTAGTAATTACTTAAGGAAATACCTCTACGTTACTTCTGGTCTAATAACAGCATTGTGTAATGTAAGACCTCTGTGCTGCTAGCCTATGCTGGTGGGGGAATTTTTTTTTCTCTGTGTGTGTGTGTGTGTGTGTGTGTGTGTGTGTGTGTGTGTGTGTGT
>JAHTLZ010003468.1:18178138-18195765 GCA_023846285.1 Phrynocephalus versicolor | reverse complement strand
TGTGTGTGTGTGTGTGTGTGTGTGTGTGTGTGTGTGTGTGTGTGTGTCTGGAACGTAATGGAGCTGCTTTGCAGCCAGCTTACAGATTCTTGAGCCCCGTGGAGCCTTGTGTTGTTTGGTTTTAGCTTGTTGCCCTTTTAACTCTCTTAATCTGCTTTGGGAAAGTGCAAAGCTTGCCTGCTGGAGGCTAAGAAACCTTCTGGACTGACCTGGTGTCCTGCAAATGTTCTTTCTGACTCTGCTGTGGCTGTGGGTTAAAGGCAGAGGGCTTCTGTATGCAGCTCCAAAACTCTTTTAGAAGGGCGATTTGGGGAACTATGTCCTGAAAAATTGAATTTTCCAAGCTCGACCCATATATTTACCAGAACTGAGAATAGCCCCACAGTAAGTATAGGGCTATTATTAAGGATGTACAGAAGCCCCCCCAATTCTCTCTGTACCCATGTAAATGGCATACAGGGCAGGGCCCTTTAGGAGACATTGTAACCCACACCATATCTGGGCCTGTGGTATCATACTTGTAGTTTTAGATCTCAGTGTTGTTGTTTTTTTTTAAAGGCCAAGATATGCCTTTTAGGCATAGTTTTAGATGTCAGTGTTGTTGTTGCTCAAAGGCCTAGAAATGGAAACTCCTGTGACCAGGGGAGGGAACTGTGCAGTTCCCTAACTGTGCGGCCTACGTCCACTGAATCAAGCCCTGTACAACAGTCATGAATCCACAATCATGCCCACTCTCCATCCCATTAGTACAGCAATATTTCAATAAAGTTTCTTAACTAAAATTGAGTGAGAGGAAAAATTAAAAGAAGAATATTCCAGGACACACACACAAAAAAAATCCTGGGTGCAGTGTTTTGACTTCATCTTACTGCTCTGCAAAATAGATGGTGAAGCAACTGCAAGAAAGGACATACCTCTAATATGCCCTGCATGTTGTCCTCCGTCTGAACTCTCCCAAGCACCTCAGGGGCCACCTTGGCTAGTATTAGCGGTCACTCACCATATTCTTTGGTACCAGCAATTCAGTCTTCTTTTTTTTCATTCAGTTTCCATTTTAAAAAAAAAATCAAATTGTTGACTATCTTTTACACTTCGCTAACTGAATGAAATCTGTTGTGGTTTTGCTGTGCCCTGAGGGTAAACAGCAGCTCCTTACTCCACCCCATAATCATTCCACAATTCCACAAATAATCCCGATATAGGCCAGTTTTGCACATTTTTCTGAAAGCAAGGCACATGCCCAATTCTTTCCTTTGGATCTGCAGGGAAGATGAGGCAGAGGAAATAATGCTTGTGAACTAGCAGCTGTGCTTCTGTCTGCAGCAGAGGGAGATGGCTAGGACCTACTCTCATCACCCGAACTGGGAGGCTCGGGTTGTTCTAGTACAATTTGTGTCTTAGAATGTTGGGGCCTTGCATTAATAATGCTTAAAGGGAGGTATTGGACCTTCAGGCTTATGGCTAATTCTGTTAGCCACTATTCCACAGCCGCAGGTCTGTCTAGGTCTTTGGCCCATGGGTAGCTGACTAATGGAGTTCAGGCACTGAAGTTTTCCATATACACTATGGTCATGCTACCTATGATGTAGTGGATAGAGTGATAGACCAGAATTCAAGAGGCCCGGGTCCGAATCTCTGCTCAACCATGGAAACTCATTGGGGGCTGGGCTGTGTGTAGCTGTAAAGCCACTCCTTAAATAGCTTAATAGCTTGCTTGCCTTGAAAACCCCATTAGGGTATCCATAAATTAGTTCTGGCTTGAAGGCAGACCACTGCCACCACAGATATATCATCATAACACATTAAATCCAGATCAGGCAGTGCTTTTATTTTGCTAATTGTGATTTGCAGCTGCTCTTTGCTGTGTCAAGTAGGAAAGAGTCTTCCGTATCACCTGCTGCTGCTAGCTGTACCTTATCTGAGGTTATATATGAGGCCCTTTATAGCATAAGCATGTGCTCTGAAGCTGTAGGTCCTGCTCCGTCAATTCTTATGTGGGGAGGTGTGTGTGTGTGTGTGTGTGTGTGTGTGTGTACATACACAGCTTTAGTTTTTGTATTTTTTCCTTGCCTGCTCCAAATGTGGATTTCAGTGAAATGCTACCCTCTCTCTCCCACTCTGTGTCTCTGAAGCTACGCTATTAGGATCGTCCTGCCACCCACTCACCCCTTTGGTATCCTGAGCAGCCATGGAAAGGGAGGGGAGTACAAAGACCCCTTTATGGGCTAGAAGGATGTCTGAAGACAAAGCTTCTAATTCATTATTTGGTGGGGGAGCTGCCTTTAGGGCAGAGGGGGCGGTTGGCCCATCACGGTTTATACATCTGAAAATGGCATGGAAGCCACACTCGCCTCTTGGCAACCTAGGTTTTTGTCTGGTGAGGTGGATGAGGAAAAACCTGGCTTGACTTGGGGAACCTCTGTTTCTCCTGTACCCGTTTCATGTGGGTTCCTGTCTTGTTCTGCAGCTTGGTGCCAACATTTTGATCTTCCTGTGTACCAATATCATTGGTATCTGTACCCACTATCCAGCTGAGGTGTCACAGCGCCAGGCCTTCCAGGAGACCCGAGGCTACATTCAGGCGCGGCTTCACCTGCAGCGTGAAAACCGTCAACAGGTGGGAGTAGCTGCTGGGCCAGGGTTGGGTTGCAGCATCCATGGGGCAGCAAGGGATGAGGGGGAAATAGTCTTGGTTTGTGAGGACTCTGAAAATCCTAGCTTTGGCCTCAAGGTTGAGGCCTTGGTTGAAAGCAGTGTGGCTTCACTCCTCAGAGAGGACCTCAGAGACTTGAGACTCTGTCAGCTGGGCCCCCGTATGATCTTTTAACAACACCCACCCATCCGCACACACATATATGTATCAGAGACCCATCTGTACCTGGCATCATGACTTGTGAAGTGTTACTTCTTGGACAGTGTCACATTAGTAATGTCACTCATGTTAAAAAGTAGTGTAGTTACTGGTCACATTGTTACTTTTTTCAAGGAAAAATCTGATAAGTAACTTCTCATTACTTTATAAACAGTTTCATTTTTTCAATCCATGTTTACTATTTTTAAAGTATCGAAATAAATTCAAGATATAACCAAAATGTAGCATGTAAGCAATCTCTTCTGTTTTTTAAAATATAAGGTTATAGGTTGCATGTGCAACAGATTTATGTAGGTACTGCACATGAAGTTATATTTGGGACCTATAAATTTGGCTGTCGCTCTCTGAATCTCAGTTTCTCAGGCCGCAAGTGGTAATTTAATGGCATAGAACAGACTGTCTCGGACTCCAGAGAAGGACCTGGGCCAGGAACTCCCCGTTCAGAATGTTTCTTGCAGAGCTCTTAGTGCTGCTTCGGTCTCACTCCAAAAGATCATGAAAGATCTGAACACTAGATAACCGGGAAATGTGCCTATAAAATTTCCTCAAACATGGTCATTCATTTAGATTCAGGCTCCCCCCCCTCAAGAGAGACTAACAGGGGAAGGTATGTTGGGCTAACACCTCCCCCTCTCCCTAAGAACTACAGACTTAAGTAAAATGCCCATGCTGCTTTGACATGGCTTGCCAGTTTGGGGTAGCTATGAATGGAAGCGAATGGAATGAAAGGCATGAGGAGAAGGGTATTGCCACCATAAGCCCTTTAGCCAGTAGCAATAAGGATCTGGGGCATTCTTCGTCCTTATTGTTTTTGTGGTGAATTTCTTGACTTGAAGAACGCTATAACGGGCCTTTTTCTCTCGGTGGCATGCAGGAGCGACTCCTCCTATCTGTGCTGCCTCAGCATGTTGCCATGGAGATGAAGGAGGACATCAACACCAAGAAGGAAGATATGATGTTCCACAAGATCTACATCCAGAAACATGACAATGTCAGGTACCGAGCTGTTGAAGGTTATGGCCCACATGCTTCTGCCTGGGAGGGGCTGTTAAACTAGTTACCCAAAGGGAACCCTGCTATGAGGATGAGAACTTTTTTTTAAACTATGAAACTCTTTATTTTAGGGTAAAAGTTGGGGTGGGGTTGGTGGGGTTTCTAAAGCAGGTAGGACTTAGAGCAGGCATGTCCAAACTTTGGCCCTCCAGATGTTTTGGACCACAACTCCCAGAATTCCAAGCCTGTATTTCCAATGGCAAAGGACTGTGGGAGTTGTGGTCCAAAACATCTGGAGGGCCGACGTTTGGACATGCCTGACTTAGAGGGTGCTGGCAGAGTGAAGGTTCCTATATTCACATCCTTTGTTTTCCTCCTCACCCCAATAGCATCCTGTTTGCTGATATCGAGGGTTTCACTAGCTTGGCCTCCCAGTGTACAGCGCAGGAACTGGTCATGACCTTGAATGAGCTTTTTGCCCGTTTTGACAAGTTGGCTGCGGTAAGTGAAGAAAGAGAAGTGGGGTGGGTAGATGAGTCCAGGGGGAGAAGGGCCGTGGGGCCTTGTGTGGGGCCTTGAAGGAAATTCTGGAAATGAAACATTTCACTCTTGTCTCTCATACTCCTGAAAAGCCAGTGAGACCACTCATTCGCTTGTGCTCTGTTCTTGCCCAGCCAAAGAATGTCAAATCCAGCTTGCATTCTCTTCCCTGCTTTTGTTCCAGCTGTCTTGGTGGTCATCTATTTCTCTTCCCTGTTGTTATTATGTTTCCAACATTTATACTGATCCTGCACCGAGCACAGTGGCAGTTGGTGCAGGAAGAAATTGCAAGAAGTAAATGCTTCTAGTCAGGAACGCCTTTTTCTTCCTTCTAGAAAACCCATTCAGAGATAGGTCAGAAGAAGAAAACTACTGTACTAACTTATTTTTCCAAAAGGATCTCAAACTGGCTTTTGTGCGTACAGATCAACAAATGCTCCTAAGGAAATAATAGTGTTAACTTAACGGGGAAGAGGTTGGGAAGAAGAAAAGCCCAAGAATTCCTATATGCATAGCAGTTCAGGAAGACAGGAAGGGAATGACAACTAGTTGTTCCTGGCTGTTTTTCTGTTGTTTTGTTCCAAACTAGCTCAGATTATTTGTTGTAGCCAAATTACAGCAGTATCATGTGGTGGTGGTGGTGGTTGGTGGTGGTGGTTCTGCTTTGGACTCCAAATCCCAGAGTTCTCCAAGAATTCCAGAGACAAAATTCTGGGAGTTTCAGCCCATGGACACATACCTGCAGAGGCCTTCATTTTAATAAACTGGGCCAGGCTGTGGACTTCTTCCCGGTCCTCTTCTGAGCCTTCATTTTCTGATGCAATGGTTCCTAGCGGCAACTGTCTTAGGGTATCTGAGGGGATGTGGCTCTTCAGAGGGTGCCTTCTCTAGAGCATGGAGAGCAAAAGGACTACCACCCCAGGAAGCATTGGGGGCTACAGCTTCCTTCAAGGAAGCTCTAAAGCAGGAAGTGCTCAGCCTTGATCCACTGACTGGAGTGAAAGGCTCTGCGGGTATGTTTATGTGGACTGGAACTGTTAACAATTCTATATGACCGTTTGTCAGGGGATTCTGGGATTTGGAGTCCAAAAAAACCCTGAATGGCACACCCCTTAGTCATCATAGGTGTTCAATTCCCAACAGTCCCTCCCCCCCCAAAAAAAAAATTCTTCTTAAGGACATACTAGATTGAGATGAGAAGATGTCATGTTTGGGATGGGGCCATTTCTGAATCTCCCTCCTTCCCATTTTTCCAGGAGAATCATTGTCTGCGCATCAAGATCCTTGGTGATTGCTATTACTGTGTCTCAGGGCTCCCGGAACCACGAGCGGACCATGCACACTGCTGTGTTGAGATGGGCGTTGACATGATCGAGGCCATTTCGTGAGTGTGAGATGGGGAGAGGTTGGCTTGCAAGAGCTGCATGTGCTACTAGGGTGGCCAGCGGCTTGGATTTGTACAGTGTGCCTTTTGTGACAGTTCTCCAGAGAGGTAGCTGTGTTAGCCTGCTCTAGCAGAAATCCAATATCCTGAAGCATCCTAAAGATGAACTTCTTTATCTTTTCCAAAGTGCAAGGATTTGGTGTTCTGAGAGTCCACTTCTTCAGATGCACGGACCAGTCTTAGCCTGAGCTGTTAGCGCTGTGTGTGAGAGAAAGAGTAAAATGAGAGAGGGAGATAATTATGCCAAAGAAAGCTTTAAAAAGGACATTAAAATAAAAAGTACACACCATACCAATTGTTCAGAGTGGTCACAAATAGCAGTGATAAGTGGCAAACCCATACATATATGATCAGCGATTCCCGTTGTTGCAAAGGAGTACCTAATCCAATTCTCACATACTGTACTTTTCAAACTTCATTGCCATTTGACCCCAACATTGTCATTATAACCCATAAAAGTACAGATGCTTTCCAGGTGAAGATAGCACTCCTTACGTCAGATGAAACAGATCTGGGTTCCCAAATGCTTGCACTGTGCCACGTTTGTCAGCCTTTCAGGGTCCAGTGTCATCTCTTCTGTTTCTTATTACATAGGGGACCGGTTCAAACAAAAAGCCATATCTGGATGGACTCATGATTCATGGAATACATTAATGCATGCCACATTTGCATACAGTGAACGCTTAGTATATGTGTGTCAGTATTACAAGTGTAGAATGTGAACCATCCAGAAACTACCCAGATTTCTCTTTGTTATAGGCCCCAAACAAAACTTGCAGTTTGATTTTAAAAAGTTAAAGCATCTGTGCTTGCTTTTTTTAAAGTGTTCATAATTACTCATTCCCCCATTGCTTTATCGCTAATGTGTTGCTAACTACTTGTATGTTACTGTTTTGATTTTTATATTTCTGAAAGTGTAAAAAGAAAAATGGTTAATATTCCCCCCCCTCAAATTATCTTTCAGGTACAATGTTTGCAAAATAAGTAATTATTGCTCATCAGTTTTAAAAAAAAGATAACATTTATTACAACCTTTTATTAAAACCATTTTCTTTTGCGTCTTATTTCCACCCTCACAGCATGTTATGGGTGGGGACCAGTATGCTAAAATGGTTAGTGACAGACTACCAAGCAGAAGTTCCGGATTCAAGTTCCCGCTTAGCTGTGGCAGCCTACTGGGGAGCGGCACTAGTAAAAGCATTCTTGAAATATCTCACTTTCTTTGAAGATCATTTAAGGTTGCCACTTGAAGCACACAACACACACACGCGCGCGCACACACACACAGAGCATATTTTAGGCAATATTTTTTCCTTGAAATGCATTATACCCAAGCTCTGCTCCCAGAAGTACTTTCCACACTGCAGAAAATCAGGTTCTTTAGTTGTTTGTAGGTAAAGGTAGTTTACCTCTGTTGCCAAATGCTTTGTTAAGTGGACAGTGTGTGCACCTATTGTTCACTGATTCTTGGAGCAGTGATAATTTACTTGAGGCATCCAGGCTGACACCCTATGCATGCTCTGAAATACAGCAGGTCAAGCTAAATTGTAAAATGGAAGAAAATGTGAAAGCATCCGTGTTCTCCCCATCATTCTTGATGTGATATTTGGGCGGCTCAGGCAGAGGCAGATGTCGCCTTGTCTTGTCCCTGTCTTCACTTCCGATCTACAGAAAGGCCTGCTGAATACCAGTCCTTCTACCCAGTCCGGCCATGTGTTCTGTAGTGCCTG
The DNA here is from genome assembly GCA_023846285.1 of Phrynocephalus versicolor. NCBI lineage: Eukaryota > Metazoa > Chordata > Lepidosauria > Squamata > Agamidae > Phrynocephalus > Phrynocephalus versicolor. The sequence continues at coordinate 18,188,186 of JAHTLZ010003468.1, read as the reverse complement.
AAATTTTTGCCAAGCATTGTTGAAAAGATAATCTTCACAGCCGTATGGGCTCGGAACTTCCTGTTTCCCAAAAATATGAAAGCCAGTGTCCTCAAAGACTGTCTCTTCTGAAGTCATTGTCAAGGCACTAGCTGGGTGCAGTTTAGTTGTGAGGTAGAAAATAGCCCAGTGTGTCTGTTTATGCTAGATTATTGCCTCTGTTCTGTTTAGATAGCTGTAGGGAGGAAGGAGAAATGAAACCCAAGGAGCAGTCCAACACGAAGCTGGAACGTGCACCAAAAACCAAGAGTGGTTTTGATCTGAAAACGGAAGACTGAGGAAAAGAAGTAACCGTTTGCCCTCTGGAACATTTTGGGTTGCTGTTCCCACATTGCCTTGTCCTTCACCATGCGGAATGAGGCAGGTGGGAGGTAGGAGCCATGGATTCCCAACATAATTTATGGCAGAACCCATAAATTAAAAGCCAGATGCTTCTTGGTGGGAGGGCAATACAATGTCCTAAGTCCCAGGATTTCCCACGAAGGGAATTATTTCTCTTTCTGCTTAGCAAAAGCAGCAAAAGAGTGTTGCAGCAACTTTAAAGTTGTATTTAATATAAGCTTCTGGAAATTACAGTCCATTTCCTCAGATGAGAGAAGGTGCATTCCACAAAAGCATTAGCCCAATGAAACCGGTTAGGCTTTGAAGTGATCCATGAGCTCCTTTGTTGTTAAAAATGCCAGGAGCAATATGGGCAACACATGTGGCTTCATAGTTATGATGCTTGTTGCACTATATACCATACCGGAAGCTGGTTTTAAAACAGCAAGATAGTAGTTGAAGCTCATTTTGAACACCAAGATACTAGTCCCTATGATTCTGGGGGGAATTATTAGAAAAATGTTTGAAATTGGACTGGCAAGGGCATTTTGCAGGGCTCCTGTGGGAACGGTCTGAACCATTGCCCTATTTCTCTTTATTTATTAGTCTTTGGCTGTACAGTACTGTTCTTCTCTCCACCCTCCACCCCCCCGTATCTCCTTGTTTTCTTTTTCCTAAAATATATACCACGTCATTAGTCATTATATCCAAATATTGTAATAAAGAATGAGTGCTGAGAAAAGTTTTGGGAAAGTAAGTGAGAGCCAACAATTTGGGTCAGGCAAACTCCTAGTCACAATAGCGATTTATTGGCCCAAATCATCTTACCTCGTTATACTACATAGCCCAAACGGCATAACATTTGGAGGCTAAGAAAGTAATGTAAACATTTAGAGTTGCATGTTGAATTCCATGACTGAAATCTCAGTTTGGGGCAACTTCTTAACTCCATGGTGCATGCCATTTGCTTTACTAGGCAAGACGATTTTGGGGTCATTATCTTTGGTATTAAAAGTATTAAGCTTGCCATTCCCGGTTGTACTCATGCCATTACACTCCAGTCTTGCTTGTGGGCTTCCCAAGGCATCTGTCTGACCCTGCACCACTTTTTTGATGCTTTTAAGAAAAACGGAGATAGCTTCCTCGAATTATTGCGAGAAAAGCTTTGTTTTAACAGGATTCCTCATGGATGAATGTGCTTCCAAATGTGCTTCCAAGAAACTCTGCCCCTGGCGTTTTTTGTCCTCCTGTCTGTTTAAACACACTCCCTCTTGAGTCATTGCCAGATTGAGTGACCTTCTTAAACCTTCTTGGTCCAAGTTCTAGAATGTGAATTCTGGTTCTCCTCCTCACTGAGCAGGTTCCCAGACTCTTTGCTGCCGCTGGGTCTCGTCTCTTGAGGCTCTGCCCTTTTTCCCAGCCAACTTGCTTCCTCCAGTTCCAGCTCTCTCCTCGTTTTGTTTCCACTTCTAAGGCCTTTAACCACTGGGTGCTCGCTCACAGGCTTCTCTATAGTGGTTGAGGTCATAGGGGAGGAAGGGAGGAGAGCCGTTCCCCCCCCCACCCATATGAACTGGCAAGTCTGTCCAGAAGTCTCGCAAATGTCCAGAGGTCTCCTTTGAAACTGCTTATAATATTAGGTTTCTGGGGAGTCCATTGGAAACCATTTCAGGTCATAGAGGAGTTCCTTTTAACGTAGTCATGGAAGTGATACAGTAATTTAATTGTAATAAGCTCCTCTCTGTGATGATGATGTTTTACTTAACCCTGCACGGCAGTGAGCAAAATCATTCCTTTTCCAGAAGTAAACCTACTATGTGTAAACATCTAAAAATAGAGCCTTGTGGTGGGTTGGGAAAATAATAGTCCAGCTTCTCTGGTAAGCTATTATGCAGATGATGATCATAGCATATAGGACATCCTTCTACAGTGTGGTGTACTCCAGATGTTTTGGATTGCAATTCCCATCAGCCCTAACTCAGATGGTCAATGATAAAGGATGATGGGAGCTATTATCCAAAACATATGGAGGCGGCACTATTTTAGAGAAGATAGAAATGGTATTTTGGTGGTTCTCAACCTTGGATCCTTGAATGTTCTTGGACTAAAACTCCCAGAAGCCTTCACCATTAGTTGTCTTGACCAGGATTTCTGGGAATTGTAGTCCAAGTACATGTGGGTGACCCAAGGTTGGGAACCACTGCATAGATCATGTGGGCAGCTTCTAAGGAGCTGTGGTCATGTTTTTTCCACTTTAGAGGGTCAGACTAACCCTTACTCACAAACAATTGTTCTCACACACCCCCAAATGAATTGTGTCAGCATATGCCCCTGTTTTAGGTCAGAGAAGCGCTTTTTTCAGAATCAAGCCTAAAAAAGGCTGGCAGTGGATGGGGCGTCAAATAAAGGCTGTTAGCCATTCTGGGGCCAACCCCATTTTAAAAAAATAAGGAGAGGTTAAGAGGACGATGGATCTCACTCACTGTACTCTCCCTACCCCTGTACGAGTACAAAAGAGGGGGTGGTAATTGCCAGAATACAACATCACTTTTTTCACACAGTCATCGATTTGCCTTGCTCTTCTTGGCCCTATATAATCTGTTTTTTTGTACTCCATTGGCAATGTATATATTGGTCTTCAGTGCCCCCCCTACCCAGCACTGTTCCATGTAGTCAAAATATATATTGCCCATTTGGTTGTGGAGGTTTTAAACCATGTTCCCGCCACCATCACCCTGTTGCCCTCTTTATTTCAGCCTGAAGGCTTTGTGAAGCAGGCAGCTGCCCTCTTATACTATACTCTGTAAGGCACCATGCACACCAATGAAACTGTATAAATAACATTGCAGCTTCTCTCTTTCTGTATCAGCATGCAAATTCCATGTTCCTTTCTGTCTTTGGCTCACTCTGTGTGTGCCACAGGCATATATTGAGAAAGAGAGATTGGCGCTCATTGCGTTATCCCACTTCCAGGCTGGTGCGAGAAGTGACGGGCGTGAATGTGAACATGCGCGTTGGGATCCACAGCGGCCGCGTCCACTGCGGAGTCCTTGGGCTGCGCAAGTGGCAGTTTGACGTCTGGTCCAACGATGTCACCCTGGCCAACCACATGGAGGCTGGCGGCAAAGCTGGGTGAGTTGAGGGCCTCCCAGGCCGGATTCAAGGAAGAGGAAGGTCTTTTTTTGGGAGGGGGGGGTTGTTTTGTTTTGTCAGGTGGAAAACACCTCCATGTGCCGCAGCCTTCCCTGTGGGGTGATTGGGAGGGGAGAGGCTGCCAGCAGTGTGGCTGCGAAAAAGGCCAAAGTGGGTTGAGCCAACAGAGCCCTGCGCCCTCTCCTTCACGTGCCCTCATGCCTTCCCATTCTCTTGTACAGTTTCTCCCCTTGACAGTGTGGCCAGGAAGCCTTCCATTTTGTCTGGTGAGCCTCATAGCTTTTAGGCAAACTAAACAGGCTGGGTGCAACTGAGAATTCAGCGTAGCCAAGCACAGGCAGTCTGCATGCTTGGGAGTCATGGCCTTAACTCAGTGGTGTCCAAACTTTGGCACTCCAGATGTTTTGGACCACAATTCCCACAGCCCTTTGTCATTGGCAGTCCAAGCTTGGAATTCTGGGAGTCGTGGTCCAAAACACCTGGAGGGCCAACGTTTGGACACTCCTGCCTTAACTAGTGGTTCCCAACCTTAGGTCCCCAAATGTTCTTGGACTACAGCTCCCAGAAGCCTTCACTGCCGAAATGTGCTTGTTGGGATTTTTGGGAGTAGTAGTCCAAGAACATCTGGGGACTCAAGGTTGGAAACCGCTGCCTGTTGCCAATGTAGCAAATGTCTGTTGTGATCCTTCCAGCTACTGGCTGATTCTTTACCTTCTAGTTGATGCCTGAATTCTGATATGTAATTGTTACTAATTTCATTTTTTAAAACAAAATGGAAGATGTCAAAGTCAAAAATCCCCCTTTTGGGCCTTGAAACAGATTTTTTTTTCAAGTAACAAGTAAACCATCACTGCACAAAGTTATGAAAAATTATTATTATTATTTTACAAAATGGGGATGTAGTGACGGAAGTGCTGGACTAGAGCTCTTAAGAGACTTGGGTTCATATTCACACTCGGCCAAACTAGGAGATGACAGTGGTAAACCCCTCCTTGAACATCCCACACAGGTGGAAAGCCTGTTTTGGCATTGCCATAAATCAGAAATAATTGGATAGCACATAATTGTTTTCAGAGGTTGCTACAAACATAAAAATATACACAATAAGCAACATAACTATTTCTAATGTGTTGCTATTTAAGCTCTGCCTCACCTTTCCTGTGTGTTTCCTGATCCACCCAAAATATTTATTTATTTATTTATTTATTTATTTAGCTTGTATGCCACCCACTACCCAGAGGTCTCGGGGCAGCTCACAATCAAAATTAAAAATAGTCTACTCTGCTCTCTCTTTGGCACTGTACTGCTTTAGTTCTATGTTTTCTTTTGCACTGCTGGAAAAAATCTTTCCCATCTCATCTGTTCAAGATGTTCCTACAGGATTCCCCCTCCCCCATCACAGTTGACCTCACTTTCCCTAAGCCAGTGGTGGCCAAACTTTGGCCCTCCAGATGTTTTGGACCACGACTCCCAGAATCCCAAGGCTGTACTGCCAATGACAAAGGACTGTGGGAGTTGTGGTCCAAAACATCTGGAGGGCTGAAGTTTGGCTACCAGTGCCCTAAGCTTCTGCGGCTGTCTCCTTGCTGCTTCCCTGTCCAGCCCAACCTATTTGCCCAGGTTATCCCCTGGGCAGGAGCCAGATCGCTTCTTTCCTTGTGCCGTATTCTTTACTTGGGCGTCGGAGGGTCAAAAAACAAAATGGCTTCGCCCTCTTCTTTGAAGGGGCTGAGAGGGAGGGGAGTTGGGACGGGCTGCCCTGGATGGCGCGTAGCTGAGTAACGGAGTTCTGTGACAGGCGGATCCACATTACGCAGGCCACGTTACAATACCTGAACGAGGACTACGAAGTGGAGCCCGGGCACGGGGGTGAGCGCAACGCCTACCTTAAGGAGCATAACATCGAGACCTTCTTCATTGTCGGCTGCAGCCAAAAACGAGTGAGTCTGGTGGACTGGGGAGGAAGCGTAGGGACATAACTTGGATGGACTCTTCCCCCCATGGCTCTCTTTGGCTTATTTTCCTTCCAACAGAAAGAGGAGAAAGCCATCTTAGCCAAGCTGCAAAGGGCCCAGGCGAATTCTACGGAGGGGCTGGTGCCTCGATGGGTGCCCGAGCGCTCCTTCCCCCGGACAAAGGACTCCAAGGCCTTCCGACAGATGGTGAGTGCCAACCAGGGTCAGGAGAGAGAGACGGCCACGAGGCTACGACTGGGCAAGGAGCTGTGATGGGGGCTGAAGGCAGTTAGTTAGTGGGGCTGACTTTTCTTTGGGCTTGCTACTACACACCCATTGGCAGGTAGGTCCCTGGTGCTGCTGCCTGGCGGGCAGTTCTCTGCACGGTGCATTTTCCTCTCTTTTATTCTGAGTGCTGCATTGGGAGAGCCACCCGTTCCCTATCCCTGATCATGATGCACAGAAACCTTGGTAAAAGTCCTTTCTTTTAGCTGCTTCAGGACATAAGGATCCCAGGGAAAGTCTTGATGGGCATTGGTTTTTGGTTGCCCCATCCAGAGCAACTTGGCCACATGTGCACACGCAGGTTGTGTAGTTGTTGTTTCCTGGCATTCCTGTGACTGGCAACAGTGTTGCTGCCTCCTAACGATTCAGATTGGCATTCCCCTGCTGGCTGGCAAGGTTTTCAAGCACAGTGGTACCTTGTATAAAGGAATTAATTCATTCCAAATGAAATTCTGTTAAGCAAACTTTCCTTTATACAAATTTCCCATAGGAATGCATTGAAAACAGAGTCATCCCTAATCACGAACATTTTTATGTTGTACGGATTTCGCCCCATAGGCAATTCTGTTAAGCAAATTTCCCCTATTTCCAGAATTTTTTATGCTGTACAGATTTTATGTTATACAAACTGTTTGTTATATGAGGGTCCACTGTAGATGGTTCTTTGCAAGCCCCATAGATTTTAACAAGAGAGGCTGGGGACCCGGGAGGTGTAAAACATGGCCTGGGAACTGGGCTTCTTAACTTTGTCTCTTAAAGGATCTACCCAAATGGGAAAGGTGTCCTGGTGTGCACTTACCCTCCTGTTACTGTTACTGTGTACCATAAAGTTGCCTCTGACTCATGGCGACCCTTATGAGTGAGCACTTTCCAAAAATATCCTGTCTTTGCCCAACCTGCTCAGCTCTTGTATTCTCAACCCTGTGGCTTCTTATAGGCAGTCAGTCTATCGCATAGCTGATCTTCCTCTTTTCCTGCTGCCTTCTGTTATCTTTCCAACCATTATTATCTGTCCCTTTGAATCCTTCTTCCTCTTGAGGAGCCCATAGGAAGAAAGCGTCATCTTTCAGTATTCTTGCTTTCAGAGCTTGTTCCCCTAGGTTCACCAGGATAAGGGGATTCCAGAGCTCCAGAGGACCACCAGGAGTTCATCTCTGCACACCAGTGGTGCATGTACAGCACGGGGGAAAGGAGCCCCCTGGCTTCATTTTGAATCTTGCTAGGGCCAGCCCAAGATGTTTTTCCGCCAGGGTTGCAGCAGTTAATTATGCACCCCTCCATCAAAATCAGACGTACATTCCTCAAGACTTCACCAAGTTATTTTAGACCAAAGTTATTCTGGAGGCATCGCTCTCATTTCTTTGCAGTATAAAACAACCCAGATTTTGATTGATATTTATGTTTCCAGTAATCCCCCCATGGAAGCTGCTGTAGGGATCTGAGGGGTCATACAGTCAGGTACATGACTCTCTCTCTCTCTCTCTCTCTCTCTCTCTCTGTGTGTGTGTGTGTGTGTGTGTGTGTGTGTGTGTGTATGTATGTGTGTGTGTGTGTGAGAGAGAGAGAGAGAGAGAGCAGCCCCTCATCAGATCACTGTGGTCACTTGCACAGTTGGAGAGCTACACAATTATCTGTTAAAGAGGCTGTTAGGCAACAATGAGCAAATACCTAATTACCTGGGCTTTGTCTTGGCACCACACATCTTCAGCCCAAGGCAGCTGCCTTTCCTTGCTGCGCTGTAGGTCAGGCCCTGAAACTTACAATGGAGCAAAGGAAAAAGGATGGGGTGAAGGAAAGAAAATGCCTCCAAGATCTGTGGGCCCCAAGCCATTAAGGCTGTATATGGGTGGTAGCAGCATCTTGGGATTGTACCTAGAAGACCACAGTGAATCGTGCAGTAAAGGAAATGGCCTTGAAATTGAGAGGCAATTGGGGGGGGTTATGATGAGAACAGCTGCTTAGAGCTATAATCCATGACTATAAAATTACAATATGGTAGGGTGACTGGCAATAAAACAGTGCACACAACATGTCAGTTATATTTTATCCAATTTGCTGCACATCATGATTGTGCCAGCCAGGCTGATCTTGATCTTAACAGCCGAGAAAGCAAATATGCTGCCACCCTTCTTGTTGTCCACAAAACCTTGCCACCCAGCAGCAGTGCCTGTGCTGGTTGCCTTTTTTGAGGAATGGCCCCAGTTAGAGGCTTCTCCTCGTTATTCTAATACAATTTAGAGGGCATTAGAAGATGTGGCGTGAACCGCTTGTGTTAACCTCATTCCTTAGCTCAGGAAAGTGGGTTTTGTTTGGAATACAGCTCTGGAAATCTCCCCAAAAGCTGGCAGGGGCTGAGGAACTGTGGAAGCTGTAGTCCAGTTAAGTAACGTTTGTTCCCTTGTTCTTTGTGATCCAGCCTGTCTTTTAAAGGAGGGTCTCTTGCTTCATCCGTCATTTAACGTTCTGAGGCAGTGGTGGCAAACGTTTGGCACTCCAGATGTTTTGGGCCACAACTCCCACAGTCCTTTGTCATTGGCAATCTAGGCTTGGAATTGTAGTCCAATTTATGTGGAGTGCCGAAGGTTTGCCACCACTGTTCTAGGGATGGGAACAGAATTGCTTGGAGAGGGCCTTCTCAATCTTGGTACCCAGGATTTGGAGCTCCTTTCCAAACGGCTGTTTGATTCTTCCATCCCAGCTTAAACTGCTGCTGTTGTTGCTGCTGCTGCTGTTTCAGGTTGTGTCATTCTAGATAGTTATTTGGGGCCCTCTCAGTTTGAAGAGTATTCTCTCTTCCTTTTAACTAGGATTTCCTATATACACACACAGTATTTTTTTTTGGGGGGGGGGGAGTGCTGCTTCTGTTTATTATGACTTAACCCAATTAGCTCTTGCCTGCAATTTTATTTTTATGTTACTGGTCTTTATACATGTATTTGATTTATTTCTTTGAACCCCCCGCCCCCTTGTCAGCATCTAGGCTCTGAACGCTAGGACAGTGATGCTGTAATAGTAACCAGACAGTCTAAAGCAGCATTCCCCTACCCTGCTATCCTACAGATCATTTATATTATAGCTCCCATAATTCTCGTACCATTGGTCATGCTGCCCGGGACTGATAGTAAAGGGAAACATTTGAAAAGCATACGGTTGGGGTGGCTAGTCTAAATCCACAGAGAGATTTAGGTGATGGCACCCCAGATATCCAACCATCTGCTGGTTGGATTGAACTATATCAGAGAGAGAGACACACACAAGGGGTCCACCAGAACTACTCCGGCCTTTGTTCTGACCAGCTAGCTGTTTAGAAGAGAGCTGACTGGCATTGACAACATGCACTGACCATATGTCGGGTGGAGATCTGATGCGTCTTAGGGACACATCCTAACTGCACCCCCCCTCCCCAAAATAATAATGTCCTGAATAAACATTTCTGGGAAAAGGTGAGTATCGGGGATCCTACAAACAATATTATGAATTCGCTTTATTCTTGATTTTGTTGCACTGGGGCAGTGTTGGTCCAGCACCATATCCAAAGCCGCATCCCTGGATTTGTGGACTGAACTCGGAACTTGCCCACCAAGTGTTGCTCTGCAGCTCCTGGCATTCCTCACGCCAGTATTGGCTCTGCTGACTAGGGCTGGTGGGAGCTGCCACCCAAGAACACCCAAAAGGCTGTACTTTCTGCCCACCAATACTTCACATAGGCAGGGGAAGACACATCCTCACCCTTGCCCCTCCCATGTACAGCAGCCTTCTCAAACCTAAGTGGCCTCTAGATGTGTCCAGCCACAGTGGGTTCAGCCTGGCTGGAGTGGGGTGAGGGTGGGTGGCAGGGAGGAATTGCCTACTAGACTTTCCGAAGTTGCCATTGCCTGTTTTGTGGAATGATTTTGCAGCTCATTGGGTGTCCTAGATGTTCTGTACTTTGTCAAAAGGCTGGCCCAGTAGGACCGGTCAAAAGGAGATCCCTTTGAGGGATGAAAGGGTGTAAGTTTCAGGAATACCATTAGTGTGAATAAAAAATACAACACCCTGATGGAACAGTCTAACTATTGCAGAATATAGGGAGCTCACTGTATTCTGTAAACTGCCCAGAGACTACTTGAAGTGGTATGGGGCGGTATCTAAGCAGAACACTTTATTCAAATGTGTAGCTAAACTTGTTAACACTTCTTTTCTGTGGGAAGTTAAGCATGTCTCTTTGGCATCATATTATTCCTTATGTTAAAAGATTCTGTAAGAGAGGTGTGTGTGTGTGTGTGTGTGTGTGTGTGTGTGTGTGTGTGTGTGTG
>JAHTLZ010003468.1:18108675-18178128 GCA_023846285.1 Phrynocephalus versicolor | reverse complement strand
GTGTGTGTGTGTGTGTGTGTGTGTGTGTGTGTGTGTGTGTGTGTGTGTGTGTGTGTGTGTTCAAATAATGATTTCCTACTTGTTTTCTATCAGTTTGGACAAGTTAAAAGCCACTTAGAAGTGGTGGATTTTGCTGGCAGCAGTTTAAAGGAAGTTGTGTTCAAACCAAAGGCACACCTGTCAAGGTGATGAGGTTTTACCAAACGAAAAGTAGCGTCTTTCATGCCTGAATTACGTTGGGCTATTTCACTTGGGTGTGAACAACGAGAGTTCCTTGTATGCACTATATACTGGGTGATGGGGGAAAGCCTGCGAAGTCTCCTGACAAGAACATTTGATTCAGCTCTTCCTTTAATTCAGTACTCTCCAGGCTGCATTTCAATAGCTTGATCCCAACATTTCCCCTTTCACTTGGCTTCTGAAATAAAGTTGAGAGATACCTTTCCAAATAAATGACCATGGGCTCCTTAGATTGAGCTGCTGATGCGGGTGTGCCCCGTGATTGGGGTGAGAGACAAGCTGGGACTTATGCAGAGACCCAGTAGCCGGATTCTTCTGAGCTCAACTAATTGGGCTGTGTCCATGGACGAGGTATAATTGCATTCTCACAGTGCATAGTTAGCTGTTCCTCCCATAGAGTGACTAGAAGGAGCAGGGCCCTAGAGTCTAGAGACCATGTCAAAGTACAGCTGCCTCTTTTGTGAATGAGTGTGTTAAAGGTCATGGGGGCTTTTCATGATTTCATGGTAAACTGCATACAATTACAGTATTAGGAGTCAACTCCCATCCCACCTCTGTGTGTGTGTGTGTGTGTTGCTGCAAGTGGGAGACACCACAAAACATGACAGTGTGTGGTGCTTCTTTTCAAGGGTGCAGCTAACCTGTCATGCCTTCCTCCAGGTTGCTTCACCCCATGCCACTTTTCCAGCAGGCCTCCACTCCCTAAAGATGTGTTTGTAATTTTGCAGACCTTGGGCTTCTCCTAAGCTTGTTATCCCTTTTCTCTTCGGTGTGGGCTGTGACAAAGGATTGGCATGGGTGCTCTTTGAATCACTGTATGATTGTATACCCAAGTAGCATCCGGTGCCACTGCCTGGAAGAGGAGGTAATGCTGCTTGCTTCTAAATGTTTCTCCAAGGAAACTGCGGATAAGAGAGAATGCCAAAATGTCCCCATAACTGCTGTTTTGTGATAGTAACTTGCTTTACAGCTGCTGTTTTGCAACAGCTTGCTTTACGGCTGCTGTTTTATGACAGTAGCTTGCTTTACAGCTGCTCTTTGTGACAGTAGCTTGCTTTGCAGCTGCTAAATTATTTATTTTTTCCTCTGCCAACCGTGGATAACTGAATCAGTGGATACGGGGATCCTACTGTACAATTAAAAGAAAAGAGACGCATTTCTACCTTTCCTCTTCAGTGCTGGCTTTCTGTGTGCATGGAGCTCTCTTATCTGGGAAAGCATTTACAGTGAATTCTGCTCCTCCACATGTGGACAGTCAGTAGAGATGGTCACAAAATGATTTTTTAATTCATTTTTAATTCGTTTTGTTATTCATTATTCATTTCGTTACCTAACGAAATGATTAACGAACTGACCCATTAAAGAAAAACGAAATGAAATCGAATGGAAATTTGTGCTTCATTCATTTCGTTTTTTGTTTTCCCATAGGAATGCATTGAAGCAATGCATTCCTATGGGAAAGGTTTCCCTTGCCATTGGTGTGGGGACACTGGAGGCTTTTTTCCTGCCAGAAGCCAGCACCGCCGATCAGCTGTAGCGCTGGCTTTGGCAGGAAAAGGATTTTAAAAGCTTGCCCTTTCCTCCACCATTTACTGAGGGCTCCTGCATAGCTGTCAATGGCTGGACCCCTTTAAATCCGACCCAATCGGTACCAGGGGCTCCCCCTGGTACCGAGTGGGCCAGGTTAAAAGCGGTCCAGCGATTGACAGCCCAGCAGTAGCCTTTAGAAAACGGGTCAGAGGGAAGTTACAGCGATCCCGCTGCCCTCCCAACCCATTTTCTGAGGGCTCCTGCTGAGCTGTCAATCGCTGGACCCCTTTAAACCTGGCCCAGTCGGTACCAGGGGGTCCTCCTGGTACCTACTTGGCCAGGTATAAAGCGGTCCAGCAACTGACAGCCTGGCCCTAGCATTTTCAGATGGGTTCTGCCAACCTGTCATCAGCTGGACCCCTTTAAAAAAGGGCCAGTTGCCACCAGACAAACCCGAACCATGGGTTTTCTGTTTCATGCACACCTCTAGCAGTCAGTTTTAGGACACTAAATTTGCTTCATGTGTAGACTGGATCTACGGAGAGTGACAGTGCAACAAAAACCCACATCTTTCCATTTCCCTGACATGTCTCCCATTGCCACAGCCTCCGCTATCTTTCCCACCAGTCTTGTCATCTCCGGTTCTCTGTGGCAAAGTGGAATGTCGTTCCCTTTGAGGGTTTCCGCTTTCATCTCTTTTTCTAAGACCTTTTCCCTTTTGCTTAAGAAGACGAATGGGGCATAGCTTTAGTAATAGCATCTGTAACATGCTGCATCTACTGGTGTATTGCCATGTGTGCGCACATGCCTGACAAAATGATAGAATAAATGTTTCAGGGTTATTTAAGGATAGGGGGGTGTTTAGGAATTGCCATGACTCTGATAACATGAAAGAAATGTAACTGGACCGGCTTTTGCAGAATCCAGATGCCTGGGTTTTACTTTAGAAGAGCACGTTTATGTGAGCCACACAGACATTTTTATAGCAGAGCTAGGAAGAATTGCCTTTCTGGACAATTATTTTCAGTTTTAAGATTATTTACATGCCACCTTTCTCCCCCTAGGAGATCTAAGGCAGCTCCTAATAATTAAAACTGTACAGCGATAACAGGTTATATATATGCAGAAGTCCTTTCTTCCTCTTTCTACCCCTCACTCACATTTGATTCAACCTAACCTCTCAGCTCCCAGTAGCCCCCCGCCATATTGGTTGAGGAATTCTGGGAATTCCAAAAAGAGTTTAAAAATAGCTTTTCTTAATTTTCTAGGAAGAGGGGACCATTAAAAGTTTTGGGTTTTTGTGCTAGTGATGTGATATGTGACTGGCGAAATAAACGCTTCCATTCTGGAAGAATGCCACTGCAATGCCCTTTTAAGCTCTATTGAGTCTTGCCTCAGGTGGGTGAGAACTGAAGTGGAAGATTGTGTATAGTCCCCAAACTGTGCTCCTGTATATGAACAGAGCTTAACCTATCCTGAACGGGCTGGAAACATCTGTTTTAGACAGGGGGTTCCTGACCTTGGGTCCTCGGATGTTTTTGTACTAAAATTCCCAGAAGCCTTCACCACCATCTGTGCTGGGAATTGTAGTCTAAGAACACCCAGGGACCCAAGGTTGGGAACCACCGATCTAGGCAATAAAGAAGAGTTGTGAGGATGCTGAAGTGATGTACTCCTGGGCTCATAGCTTGGAGAGACTTAGGTGGCTACTTCATGTCCATGTTGTCTCTGTTAGTGTTGCGCTTAGGAGCGGTACAAAAAATGTTACTTCACTTCCGTCATGCAACTGCTGAAATTTGTCTCGAACACGCCCCCAGAACGTACTAAGCAGGACAGTACTGTACCTGGTGCTGGGGTAGGGTTTTCCCTTGTCACTCTTTGTTCCCGCTTTCTGTTCTGAGACAAGACACCATGTAGTAACGACTGTCATGCAACAAAACATTCATTTCTCTCAGAAAACTGTGTCCGTTTTTTTTTTAATTTTGACTTTTCAGAAGCGAAGTATCGAAAAAGAATTTTTAAGCCCCCCCCCCCAAAAAAAAAGAAAGGAAAAGGGAAGCTAGACAAATTCAGTGTTTGTCACGGTTCAAGACCATGAGGTAACACTTGTAAAGAGACAAGTTATCATGACCATGGGAACACTGAAACAGGGACAAAACCACGTGATCACGACCAACACTGTCACGGTACAAAACTAGTCGTGGAACAAAGAAGGACGTGAAGTAACCGCCTTAGCAGGTCTTCAGACTTCTCCAGTTCATTCCCAGGGTTGGTGAAGACCAGTTGCCAGCATTCTTGTTTCTCACATCAATTTGACATCAGAGTGTTAAAGAAATTGTTGGCATTGGATGAGGCTGGTCCCTTGAAATATCTTTCCAGCCTTCAAAGTCAATAGGACCTCCTCATACTAATTAGGATTGTATTTCAGCCTTCCTCAGCCTGGTTGTTTTCAAGGCATGTACGGCAAGTTTCAGCCTGCTATGCAAATTCTCCATTAGCCAATTAGCATAATTTGGGGGGCACCAATAATTCTAACCCTGCTACCACCACTCCACTTAATGCACTTCTTATTCGCCAAGCACAGTTGGCTTGTTGCTAAGCAACGGCCTCTGGTTCCATGTCATTCATTGCTATGGCTTGCAGTTAATTGGTTGGCTGCTAAGCTGGAGGCTGTTGCTATGGCGCTGGCTCCTTTAGGGGTTGGGGAGGCATAGCTTTGGTTGTCATGATGTTGTTCGCTTTTTGAGGCTATTTTTCACCTCAGGGCTGCTAGTGGCAGTAGCGCGTGGGCTAACATGGTACTATGGTCGGTGCTGGCTTTTTGGTTTTGTTGTTTGCCATAGTACTGTTGCTGCAGCATTACTTGACAGTGCCATTTGGCCATAACTTTGGTTGCTGTGGCAGAAGTCCATTGGTGCTAAAGGCTTTGCTCCTTCTTCACTCTGGCCTGCAGGAATTTCAGACTTACCTTCAGGTTCCTTTTTTCCACAATTCCTTTCTTCACAGCCAGGTTGCCACTATCCTGCTGGTTAGGGATGCATTAGAATGATCTGGTTCCTGAAGGCCAAAGGATCCAGATAGATTCCTGAGAGCACCTTGAAAAAAATGTCTGGTTGGTAGGACTTGAGCTCCTAATGATGTTTTATTCAGGTTGCTCTTTGCACAATGAGATGAGTTGGGTGGTTGAAATGGGTGTTCCTGATAGACTGAGCTAAGTGGAATGCTGGTCATTGAATCCTTCCTGGGACTCCACCCATGCCTGAGAAAGAACTCTAGCAAAGTCCTCAGCAATGATGGCAGCAAAGGAAGCAAAGGGTCTGTGCCACCGCGGCATCCCTGTCATGTCACCCCATAGCTGGGAGCATGGTTTTCTGTTGAGTCCCATAGTCAGGTGTTAAAGAAGCTCCAGGAGGCTCACTGTGATTCCTTTGCCAAGCAGATCAAAGAGAAAATTACCCTGACACGTAGTAACTGGGATGCTGCATGGTATCTGTGAATGCTTTTGCAGGATCGAGTCTGAAGGAACGTCTGGTGCAAAGAACATGGACAGGATCCATGGAGGGGCCCCATTAACTGCTCAGTCCTTCTGCCGCTGGACAGGAGTGGTTTGACTGGGGTGGGGGAGCGATAAATGCTTTTGTCCTTCCTCCTCTCCCCCAAAAGAATGGCCTCGGGGTTGGTAAATACAACCACACCTAAAACCTCCTCCTTGAATCCGACTGTATCTATTTTTCACAAATGTCGTAAGGGTTCTCTCCGGAAGCAAGGTTGTTTAAGGGGGTGATTGCTACCCCATTCCATAAAATTCAGGATCCATTTTGGTCCTTTCTGGTTGGAAGAGCCTTGTGGCGCAGTGGTTAAATGCCTCTACTGCAGGTAAAACTGTGCTCGCGACCTGGGGTTCAATCCCAGGTAACAGGCTCATGGTTGACTCAGCCTTCCATCCTTCCGAGGTCAGTAAAATGAATACCCAGCTCACCGGGGAAGGGGGGGACAATGTGTAGCCTGCACACTGTAATTAAAATTGTAAAGCGCCCAGAGACTACTTGAAGTAGTATGGGGCAGTCTATAAGCAGAACACTTTGCTTTTGCTTTGGAGCCATGAAATGGCTTTAGTCACTCTGACTGATCCAGGAGTGGGGTCAATGCTCCGTTCTCTTTAGATACCTGGGTGCCATCTACCAGACTTGGGGACAAGAGACCTGTGGCCTTCCAGAGGCTTTGCCATCACAACCCCTGCAATCCCTTGTCATCTTAGAGTCAAAATGATGACAGCTGTGGTCCAAAAACAAAAACAAAAACACCACCACCAGCAGCAGCAGCGGCGGCAGCCTCTGGACTTCCAAAAGGTTCCAGACTCTGAACCAGAAGACTTTCCTAGAACCACAAAGCTTGGAGACCCTGCCTTTGGGCAATTCTGTTCCTACCTGATGGGCCATTGCGTTGACAGAAGGTGATCCTGGTCACCTGCTCAGCAATGTGACTGTTGTTGCCCACAGCACGTGGGGAAGGGGTGTTTCTCCCACCTGCTATTTTCTGTCTATGTGAACCTGCTGAGTGAGCTAATCTGGGGCCAGGAGTGTCGCGACGTCGGTATGCAGAAGACCCTTGCTTCTATGGCTTGTGGTTGCCAACTTTGGAGGAAACCTTAGGCATTGAACTGGTGGCTTGGGATGAACTATGCATCAAGTGAGTGCCAGCAAATTGAACCCCATCCACTGACAGAATGGCGAGGGGGTGAGGTTAGAGGGGTGGAACAGGACCCAGGAGGCCTGTGTTCAAATCCTCAACTGACAGCGAAACTTTGTGCGTTATGTTGGACGTGACGTGCTCTCTCAGCTAGACTTTTGTTTTCAAGGTGCTATGGTGATGGCAGAAGTAAAAATGACACCCACCTGCACCATTTTAAGCATATGGCAGAGGCAGCAAATACATGTAATTAATAAATAAGTAACAGATAATACAGGTGAAACTTGAAAAATTAGAAAATCGTGCAAATGTTCATTTATTTCAGTAAGTCAACTCACAAGGTGAAACTAATATATGAGATAGACTCATCGCATCCAAAGCAAGACAAGCCTTACTTTGGTATAATTGTGATGTTTCTGGTGTTCATCTTATGAAAACCTCAAATTCACTATCTCAGAAAATTAGGGTATTACATGACATCAAAAACACAAGGATTGGAAATAGAACAATATCGGACCTCTGAAAAGTATAAGCATGCATATGTATTCAGTACTTGGTTTAGGCTCCTTTTGCATCAATTACTGCCTCGATGTGGCATGGCATGGATGCTATCAGCCTGTGGCACTGATGAGGTGTTACGGAAGACCAGGATGCTTCAGTAGCGGCCTTCAGCTCCGCTGCATTGTTCAGACTCATGTCTCTCATCTTTCTCTTGGCAATGCCCCATAGATTATGAGGTTCAGGTCAGGTGAGTTTGCTGGCCAGTCAAGCACAGTAATCCCATGGTCATTGAGCCAGGTTTTGGTACTTCTGGCAGTGTGGGCAGGTGCCAAGTCCTTCTGAAATAAATGAACATTTGGACAATATTCTAATTTTTCGAGTTTCACCTGTATGATGGAGTATAGTTCTGTTATTAGGCATAATTCCACATTCTGCTTTACACTTAAGTTCTAAATGGCTTAGAGCCAGTGTACCTCAAGAACTTTTACGCCCCGCCCCCCCGAGCGTGAGGCTACTGGAGAACTGAGTCTGGGTTTCCTTAGTGGTGGCTGAGGAAAAGTTTTGGTAACTTCTCCCAATAAGATGTTCCTGGCTGTTCTTATGTGGTATCTTATACTGGCACTCATCTGAGCTGCTGGTTAGTTTTGTTCTGCTGTTTTCCTATTCCCTTAGCATGATGGAGTGTGTGTGTGTGTGTGTGTGTGTGTGTGACGGGGGGGTTAGCACAAGTGCTTGTGTGTCTTTAGACTCTCCAGGAATTTGGGATGGAAGGGGGGGGAATAAATACTGTCATTTGTCATAAATGATAGACTTGTGCCTGAACTGGGATGAGCAGGGGTTGACAATCAGAGGGCTGGAGAGAAAGGAGCTTAGCCAAGTAACTCCCAAGTTCTCCTTGGGCCACTGGTTGAGCATTAACCAGCCCGCAGGTCTCCCTGGTGGGCAGCTGTAAATCTTGCATGCAGAGGACCGTGAGCAATACAGTTTGTCTGGCCAAAGGCCGGGCCAGGGAGATTTATTGCAGCTCCCTGTGTGTTCAGAGACGGAACGGTGAGCCTGGGGAAGGGTTCTGCAACTCCTTGTAGTTAAAAAAGCAAAAGCTTGGAAAGTAGATTGCCCATTTCTCCTCCCAGCTCTGAGCCAGAAGAGGGATCTGATGGGAGAGTAAAACCCTTGTACTTTGTGTGATAGGAGATAGATTGAGACATACAAAATAATGCAGGGCATGAGTCAAGTAGATAGAGGGACGCGCTTCTCCCTCTCACAAAATACCAGAACTAGGGGACATCCACTCAAATTGAGGACAGGGAGAGTGAGAACAGACAAAAGAAAATATTTTTATTTCACCCAGCGCGTTGTTAGTCTGTGGAACTCCCTGCCACAGGATGTGGTGATGGCATCTGGCTTGGATGCCTTCAAAAGGGGATTGGACAGATTCCTGGAGGAAAAGTCCATCACAGGTTACAAACCATGATGGAGATGTGTCATCTCCAGGCTTAACACTGGATGATTCCACAAGCAGGCAAAAGACCTTTCTCTTGAGTCTGGCTTTTTCTTAGTGACTGGCTATCTGAGAGGGATTTTTCACATTGGATCATGCTGCTTTCTTGCTTTTAAAGGTGTTTTCAGTATTGATTTTATTTACCATTTTAATATACTCATTTAATTCTTTTTTACTCTTTGTATATTTACTGTTCCTTCCTACCTTTTTAAATGTTGTCCTTGTTCTCTCTCCATATTTTATTATTATTATATACAGTACACTACCATAATATCTTTTGGGTCATGTCACTTATCAGTGAGTTAATCGTTATCTTATTTACCTTAACAAATTGAAATTTACCAGACCACTGCTACTTCATCTCATTCATTTCTATTGTCTAACCAAGTATAGAATAAATTCCATATCTGTGCAAATTTCCATTCCTCCTTCTCTTTTAGTTTATAAGTCAATATATCTGTAGTTGCACAGTCCAAAATTTTCCCTATACTGTAACCAACTCCTCTATTGGAATCTTATCTGTTTTCCATAACTGTGCCCATGCCAATCTTGCTGCCGTGTAGCACTAGATACTTATTTTCTTTATTTCCAATTTTGGCAGAATTCCCTACAGGCATGTTTCAGGCTTAAATTTTAAGTTTTGCTTTGTCATCTGTCTTAACCAAGTATAAATCATGACCCAATAACTCTTAGCTTACCCACAAGCCACCAACAGTGATAGACTTTTATATTTCCAGCATTTGCTTGAAAGATTGGGTTACATTTTAGCAAGCGTAGCTGCTGTCCTCTACCATCTGTAGAACATTTTAAGTAAAATTTCTTTATATGTTACTGCTACTGTTAATTTGTAATTAAAAGTCCACACACAATTTCCCCCATGGTTCTAAATCTATTGTATAGCCAAAATTCTTTGCCCATTCGACCATTGCATCTTTTACTTCTTCATCTTTCATTTTGCAATCCAACAAATATTTATAAAGATGTTGTATTTGTTTTTCTTTGATTACAAGAAGTATTTTATCCAATGGTAAGTATTGTTTCTCGAACCCTTGCCTTTTTGGATCTTGCATATATATTGAGTTTAGTTGTAGTAGTAGCCACCATGACTGAATTAAACTTTGAATTTTCAATTGATCTTTAGTTTTAAGCATTCCTTCTTCATTAAGAAGCAAGTCATATGTAATTATCTTCTGGTAATTTATGAGAGTAGGATGTGTAAAAGCTTCTGTGGGCGAAACCCATCTAGGTATTTTCCTATAATTTTTGATTTTAATTATTTCCCAAACTTTGAATAGCTTGTTCCTTATCACATGCCTTTGAAAATATTTATGTTTTTTACTTTTATCATACCATAAGAACACATGCTTCCCAGCTTGTAGGTCATGGCCTTCAAAGTAAAGTATTAGTTTGTTTCTCAAATGCATCCATTCTTTAATCCATGTCAGTGCACTAGCCTGATAACAGAGGTGCCAATTTGGGAGACCACAACCTCCTCTCTCCTTTGCCTCCTGTAACAATTTCATTTTAATTCTTGCCTTCCTATTTTGCCAAATAAATTTAGATATTATTCTATCTAAATATTGAAAAAACTTCCCGTCTAGGTTAATAGGGAGGCTTTGGGGAAAAAAAGGAGTTTGGGTAGAATGCTCATTTTAACAGTGACAATTCTTCCCAGTAACGAGATCTGCCTTTTCTCCCACCCCTCAACATCTTGTTTTATCTTTTAGTGTCACAAGCCATCATGTGCCCTTTTAAGGAGAAAGGTGGGGTAAAAATAATTGAAATAAATAAATAAAAATCTAATAATAAATAAGATAAAGAACCATGTACTCTCAGACCTCCATTGAGAGCATGTAGGATTTCTGGTATTACTGCACACTGAACAGGCTATCAGCAATTTTCGATATGCATAGTAAATGTGCTCAATTTAATGAAATACTTATGCTATAGAGAGTGTACATATTTTGTTTAAAAGATGTGTGCGTGTATGTACCAGTTTTTAAAAATCTCCAAAGAATCTCTTTCTTTTTCTTTTTCTTTTTCTTCCTTAGGGCATTGATGATTCAAGCAAGGACAAGTAAGTACCTGTCCTTTACCTCCTTCTTCTTGAGAGGCACAAAACTTAGAAAAATCATTTCATTGCTCACCACTGCTGGCAACCCCCGCCCTGAGGCCATGTGCCCTGCAGGATGCGGAGTGCGGTAGTCTTAAACAGGGCTTTATCCAGCTCACTGGATGGTCCTGTGTTACTGCCACTCGGTGCTTCCTTCTCATCTTGAGACAAAGACTTCTCCCTTCTGCAGCCGAAGCACGCAGGAATCTCTGAACCCTGAAGATGAGGTCGATGAGTTTCTGGCCCGAGCGATTGATGCGCGAAGCATTGACCAGCTGCGCAAGGATCATGTCAAGCGCTTCTTGCTCACTTTCCAGAAACCCGAATTGGAGAAAAAGGTGCCTCCACCTTTTACTTTCCAAGTTTGCTTTAAAGTAGGATCTGAAGCCCTGCTCTTCCTCTCTATAGTAACTTCCTTCTCATCCCACCCCCCACCCCCCACCCCCCATCATCTTGCAGTATTCCAAGAAAGTGGATACCCGCTTTGGAGGCTACGTGGCTTGCACCGTACTTGTCTTCTGCTTCATTTGCTGCATCCAGATTGCCATCTTCCCACAGTGAGTGACACGTATGCAAGAATGTGTTGACCAGGTACTCTTTGTGAACATGTGCATGTCTCCGTGCACAGTCGCTCAAATGCGTGCACTCTACAGATATGTACCCCAGGACATTTGGGGCGCATTGCGGGGGGATGTGTTTGTGACACCCAACCGGCATGTTGCACATTGATGGCCCCCACTGGTCTCTAGAAGTGAGTCGTCCCTGGCACATTCTTTGAAGAGCTAAGCATCCTGTACCATGCTTTGGGCAGCCCCCAGAGCACTGACTCCCAATTAAGCCAGTCTTGGAGCTGTAGGGCAGAGTTTCCCAGTTTGCTGAGCTGCGGGTTTTGTGGGACCTTATTTCAGAACATGCAGCGTGGGAGAAGTAGTCCAAAATGATCTGGAAGGCAGCAGGCTGAGAAAAGCTGCTGCAGAGGAAGCAGTGAGAAACTTGGTGTGGTAGAATCATATATGTCAAGCCTGCCCAACAGGTAGACCGCGGGCTACCGGTAGCCCATGAAGGGTTCAAAAGTAGCCCACCGGCCATCAATAAAAAAGTGATGGGATAAGTTCTCCACCCCTCCCTCCCCCATCCCAAGGACCACCACTGCCCCAGCAAAGTTCTGGGTCTGCCAGCCTACTCTCTCAGCTGAGCAGGGCAGTTCAAGGGCCATGGCCCATTGAAATCAATTCCCTCAGATTAATTGGTTTTCAATGCATTCCTATGGGAAACCACTGCTCTACTTACATTTTTTTATTCATGATCATGTGCTTGGAACAGATAAAATTCATAAGTAGAGTTTTTAGTGTAGTAGCCCTCAGGCACTTTGGGCCGGAAAAAGTAGTCCTCAGCCTGTTCAAAGTTGAACAGCCCTGATATATGTCGTGTTTGAGCCCACTGAACCACTAATCAGTTATTCAAAGTGGAAACAAAATGAGGTCCTTTTTAGGTCATTGTGGCTCCTTGAGGCCATTAGAGAGAGTCTACATAATGTGTAATACACCTGCGGCCTTCCTGCCAATAGAGACACTGTCTAACTTCAGACAAGAAATGTTGACTCTCAACCCGTGCATCAGATTCAGAAAGCAATCTTTAAAATATTAGATGTATATGAGATCTCTTGGCATGGGACGTGAGTTCCCATTACAAGTACTGGTAGGTATCCACCAAATTTATTCATGCTTCTGACTCAAAGGCAGTGCTTTATGCTCAAAAAAATCTGTTTTCAAGGGAGAGATTCCTGCTGGAGTCATGAAATCCAGGCCGTGTGTTCTGTTTTGTACACCTTCCATTGAGTGGCCTGGCTGTGCAATAAATTGTGCAAGAGACAGCCTGAAAAAGAAAGAAAAGCAAGCCTGAAAAACAAAAGTTGTTATTTTGCACGTAATGCAATCTGGCATTTTATAGGAAATATATTATATAAAATATTTTGAATCTGGGGTGTCAATGGATTGTCATCACTTGTTGCTCGACATACTGCAACTTGATGGACCATCTTACCCATCTGCCATAAACTCATGAGGACTAGTATCTCCAGAGGACCTCAGGCCCATTGTGCCATATAGTGATCTATAATTTTATTTTTCAGAAAACAGATGAAGTGAGCCACCCTGGGGTAATGGGGTTCCCCTAAAAACATGGAAAAATTACCCTCCGAGCTGTGTAGAAGACAAAAATGCTTTGAGGGTTTTTTTTTTAAACTCAAAAACGTACGAGGGGAAAGTACTTGGAACTGTAGTCTGAATTACTGCAGGTTTTGGCTCTCAGGTTGTAAAAAATGAGCTTGAATGGTTATTTTCCAGCAAAAGCTAAGCTGTTTCCAGAAGCAAAGGATTGCCCTGGGTGGAAAAGTGGATTTTACACTATATAGAGGAACAGCACTGATAAATTCAACACTTCTGCCTTCTATATATTATAGGGGTGGGGAACCTTCAGCCCTCCAGATGTTTTGGACCACAACTCCATGTTCCTTTATCATTGACAATATAGGCTTGGAATTCTAGGAGTTGCAGCCAAAAACATCTGGAGGGCCGAAGGTTTCCCACCCCGATGTAGTGTCATAAGACAAAACACAAGGTCTTAGAAATGGTCCTAATAGACAGTAATACTTCTGCTGGGAAGAGGTGTCAGGTGGAAAAGCAAACTTTATAGTAGTGTCCTGAATACCGTCTGATTCTGTGCTATCTCCCTACAGCTCTCCTCTGATGCTTGGTGCCTACATCAGCATTTTCATCATCCTGGCCACCATCCTTTTTGTCTGTGCCATCTATTCCTGCCTTGGTGTGAGTGCCTCTACCTTTTCCTTGGGACTACATTGACGAATGGCCCCTAATTTCTCCCAAGCACCAGGCTGTGGCTTTACTTCCACCACCCCTTAGGCCTCAGCTCAACACATTCCTTCTCTTTGCGGTGGGGGTGCCTAAGTCCAGACATGTGTCTCCCCAGATTTTTGGGGACCTTGATTCTATGAGCTGAGCAATATTCATACTTCATGGGCTTCTGCCAAGCTGGAGACTGGGGTGAGGAAAGGCAGGGTAGGTTAGAAGCCAGCAATAGGAGGAGGGTCCTGTAACAGAGACCAAAGAGCAAGCCTGTTCTGAATTATTTTATGGAAATCTGAGAGTATCTTTTGACCTCCCATAGTTTACTTGGGCTGGTCTATCAGGATCTTCCTGTAGTTTTCCCTTTTTGGCTAGAATTGAGAGACAGAACATAACACACAGCTCTGTCAGTCCAACCCAGTATCTAGCCCAGCATTGGCTGCTCTGGTAGCGACCTTGGACAGAAAGAAGCTGTCCCTGTGCTTTGCAACTTGATCCTTCTGGCTGAAAAGGCCAGGAATTGATGGGGGAGTTTCTGCTAGCCAGCCGTGGGTTCAAGTCACTGAATAGGCTGTCCGTTTTCCATCTTAGGTTCAGGACAGGATCAGGTGTGGTTTTGGGTCCTGACGTTGAATTTGGGAGTGATAGGGTTTTGTAGAGGTGGCTGCGTGTCCTGGTGGGCCCTTTGCTCTGGGGTTGTTTTATTCCAGCCTCTTGGATCTTCGCAGGTGGGGATTTGGGGTGGTTTCCAAATCCTTCCATCTCATCTGCCGCCATCTCTGACTCCCAACAGCCCTTTCCAGCCACTTTGCAGCGTCTCTCTCGCAAGATCATCCAGTCCCGAATCAACAGTACCATCACTGGCATTGCTGCCATCCTGCTGGTCTTTGTCTCTGCCTTTATCAACATGGTATGATGGAGGGCTGGGAACCGGGGGGGGGATGTTGTGGCTGCCGATGGGTTGGCATGAAAAAGCTTGCCTTTTGACCTGGAATTGGCCCGGGGGGGGTTGTGGGGGAGAGAAACAGTTCAGACTCTAATCTGATGGGAGCTGGGGGTAAAAGAGCACAAAGTTTCCTTTAAGCTGGAGGCAAAGAAATGAACGAAGCTTGCTTTTAAAGAGAGGTGGATGTTGTTGGAGAGAGACACTATTATTTATTTATTTTTAATTTATATTTTTTATTCCACCCATCTTCCCAAAGGAACTCCGGGCGGTGTACAACAATTGCATATAATAATTTTAAAAATTTTAAAAATAAAAAAACATGGCAACCAATTAAAAATAATAATAACAAAAACAACAAAACAAAACAAATAATAATAGCGATACTCAGCAAGATGGCAGAACAAAACAAAACAGAACAAAACAAAACAGAAAAAAAAACCTAATGGTCACCAAATGCCTCTCTAAAAAGCATGGTCTTAAGGGTTTTTTGAAGGCTGGTAAGGACTATGCAGACGAATCTCACTCAGCAACTGAGAAGGCCTGGTTTTGAGTGATTGATTTCCAGGCCTCCCTGGGGGTGGCCACTTGGAGTGAGAGCACCTGCAACATTCTGGTGGGCCAAGCCTCAGTTGACCTCTGGAAGATCCGCTCTGTCAGGTACTCAGGTCCCAGCTGTGGAGGGTTTTGTAAGTCAAAAATAGTACATTAAACCTTATTCGGGACACAACGGGCAACCAATGCAAACGAGACAGAACTGGGGTGATGCGGTCATATCTGCCCGCACCAACCACCAGTCTGGCCGCTGCATTTCATACCTGCTGCAGTCTCCAAACAAGGGTCAAGGGTAAACGCCTGCACAGCTGCTCTCAAGGAAGCCTTGTCCAGGTTCAGGCAGATCTGGGTGATCTGCCCAAGATGGAAAAAGGCAGACTTGGGATAATCCAGGGATAAGGCTGGATCCAAGACCACACCCAGATTCCTTACTCTATCCACGAGTTGAAAGGTAATAACCTCCAGACTGGGGAGAGGGCCACTGTACCCAGCAGAGGATGCCCCGAAGAACAGAACCTTGGTCTTCTCTGGGTTGCACTGCCTTTACTGCAGAGGTGGTAAAGGAGAGATAGAGCTGTGTGACGTCAGCATACTGATGACAGCACAGCTCTTCTAAAACTAAAGGTGCTGCAGGTTTTTGAATCAAGGCAAAATACCAATAACTAGAGAGAGTACAGGATGCAGCCACCGTCAATTTATTTGGATAGATCTTTGGGGAGTTATATTTTGAAAAGTCTTTCAGCCTCATGACGTGGTGTGCGTTTTGAGGAGTGATGTGCTCTACGTCCTTGTTGCTAAGCAGCAAGAATGGCTTGTGACGTGACCTCTGGCATTGCTCCTTACTTCTGCAGTCACTTCTTGGTGCTTTTTTAAACATTCAAAACTTCAGGGTTGCTGAAAGAATGGCTTAGTGCCTGCGAACAAATTCGCCAGGTTAGTTTGCCTCAGCCCATCAGAAAAAAAAGAGCGGGAAATAGAGTAAGAATGAAACTTCGACGCACTTTCAAATCCGTCTTGTCTACAAGCCATCATCCTGGCCAAGGCCAGCTAACTGAAGCCGTGAACAGTTTGATAGTCCCATTTCAGTGCCAACGAACCCATGCCATTTTGTCAATTTTCTATATCTTTACTTGGTGATGGGGATATTTAGAAATACATGGGCCATATGTGCATACTTCTGTGTCTGAGGAAATGGACTTTGAACTATGAAAGTGCACACCAAAATAAAACTCTTATGTCTTGAAAGTGGTGCAATATTTAAGGGCCCCACCCACCCCCTTTCTTTTGGCAACTTAGCATAATACGCGGAAAAACTCCTCTCAAGATCAGGCAAAAATAAAATTAAAATTAAAAAGATTTTTAAAAAAACGTGATTGTTCTATTGATTTTATATTGTTTTGCCTTAGTCTCTTTTGTAAACCACCCGGAGTTCCCCTGGGAAGACAGGCGGTATAAAAATAAATAAATAAATAACAATAAATAAGATCAGGCAAAAACAAAAAACAAACAAAATAAAGAAGACAAAAATGTTGTGGCACCTTAACAATTAACTGCTGCATTTTAATCGGAGATTTTGTGGAAATGTCTACTTCTACAGACATAGGATGCCTCTAAAAAAGCCCTTAAAAGGTAACTTTTGCAGATAACTAGGAAAAGTTACTGTTGCATTATCAAAGTAACTTATGTCATCACTTGTTAAGATACTTTTGAAATGTAACTTCATTACCCCCTGATTTTTAAAAGTAACTTTTCCTCATGAAGATACACAGCTTTTTCCTTCCAAGTACGGATAGTCAGCCAGTTTCAGCTTCCTGAAACTCCCCCTGCCTGTCTCCAGTCTTAGAGGCTCTGGGCCACTAGGTCTCCAGAGCTCCCATCGCCATGAGGGCGAAGAGGTTGGGTAGCTCCAGAACAGAAGAGCAACCTTAAATTCCATATAGCAGTCCTACAGAGTTGGCCATTTTATCCCCCCACCCCTCAACCCAGTTTGCTTGCAGCCGGCTCCGGCTCCGAGACTGTGCTGCCGGATTTCTCAACCTTACTCCAGCCGCCGTGGGGCCCTGCCAGCTCCGGATCCTCAACTACTCATTGGCGTCAGATACTCTGCCTTGCCAGGGAAACGGGATTCCTAGCTGTGGCTTCCCTGAGGTAGGTGTTTCCTGCAAAAACTCAGCGAGTCAGAAGTGGGGTGGGTGGATTTGTGAGTGAGACTTCATGGGCCACGATGAACATTTAAGAACATAAGAAGAGCCCTGCTGGATCAGGCCAAAGGCCCATCTGGTCCAGCTTCCTGTATCACAGTAGCCCCACCAGATGCATCTGGGAGCACATGAGACTAGATACAGTATCTGTCTCCTGCAACCACTCCCCTGCATCAGGCCCTTGAAGTACCCCAGTTTTAAGCCTGGAGATGACACATCTCCATCATGGTTTGTAACCTGTGATGGACTTTTCCTCCCGGAATCTGTCCGATCCCCTTTTGAAGGCATCCAGGCCAGATGCCATCACCACGTCCTGTGGCAGGGACTTCTCCCTGTGGCTCTCCCAGAAGGACCTTGATAGCAAGAGCATTGATAGGTACTGTACGTTTGAGGTACTTGAGTTTGAGCCAGTGGTGTTTGTTGGGAGAGATCTCTGCAGAAAAAGGAAGAGAATGAAACCAAACAGGCCTGCTTTGAATCAGAGCAAAGGTCTGTCTAGCTGAGAGGACAAGTACTGGTTGCCCAGGGATGAGCCTCTCAGCTTCTGGGAGCAGGCCTGCTTATAGGAAGGAGGTTGTGACCCATTCTCTTTTTCTCCTTGTTGCAGTACTTCACCTATTCGGTGCTGCTGAGTCTGCTGGCCTCCTCCGTTTTCCTCCACATCACTAGCCTCGGGAAGCTGGCCTTGCTGGTGGTGATGGAGGCCGTGTACCTGGCCTTGGCGGAAGGCACCCACGGGGTGTTGTTTGACAACTATGACTTGCTGGTGGCTGCTCATACCCTGTAAGAGCTCCCTACTTCCTCATGGGGTGGTAGGAATCTCATCTTTTAGCCATGGTTCCCAAATTCCTCTGGGAGATTAAGGGCAGGCGTGCCCTTGGGTCTGTTCACTGGGCCTCTTTGCCCTTTTGGGCCATCTGCAGACACCCACACCCACCCATCCATACACATAGGTATAGGCAGTAGTAGAGGGTTGGGCAGAGGGGCGAAAGTTGCAAGGGAGGCATTGGAGGTGTCATCCAGTGACTACTTCTCTCTTTGGAAACACTTCTTCTCTTCCCTTTCCCCCCACAACAGGCCCGTTTTTAATGAGACATATGGAAGTCAAGACTGGTGAGTAGGAATCAAATAGGAACTGAAGGGGGGGGATTCGATGGTGGGGGGAGGGAGGGGGAGGGAGGGTATCTAGTAGCTGAGGGAAGGGTGTTGAATCTGAGTTTTGTTATTGCTTTTAGAGTTGTTGTTTTGGAATGAGAGGCGGCACTTATGAAAAAAAAGGAATGGGGAAACATGTTACTTGTTCTCTTTATTCAGAGTGGACCACTTGTGGTGCCCTGAATGTTGATCACAAATCATGGAATCCTCCTTCTCTGAGGGGTGATGGAAGTTGAAGTTCAGCAAAATCTGGATGGCCATATGCCATCCACCAGCCCTCTGGCTTTGGAGAAAGTTTGGATTTTAGGTTCAGAAGCCTTCTGGGTTTTCAAATATGCCGTTTCTTCCTTCTCGCATTGGTGCAGTGTCACCAGCATCCAAGTATGGCTGGTGGACCCTGCAGGGATACCGTCTACAGGTGTAGACGAGGTCTAAAATGTGGGGAACGAAGTACTGTATAAGTAGATTCAGTTACACACACTTGTATTTTACATCAATTAGGGATTATGACTAATGGGTTTTTTCTCCCCGAAGGCTTCACATAGGAATTGGGTGATAAAAAAAGGTCTAGAAAGGAAGAATGGGTATGAGCTCACTTTATTGTTGTTCTTCTGTTATATGCCCTGCCTTTCTACATATCCCTCAGTAAACTTTGGCGGTTACTTCACATCCTTCTTTGTTCCGCGACTAGTTTTGTACCATGACAGCGTTGGTCGCGATGACGTGGATTTATCCCTGTTTCAGTGTTCCCATGGTCATAATAACTTGTCTCGTGACAAGTGTTACCTCACAGTCTTGTACCATGACAAACACTGAATTTGTCTAGCTTCCTTTTTCCTTTTTTGGGGGGAGGGCTTAAAAAATTCTTTTTCGATATTTCGCTTCTGAAAAGTCAACAAACAAACAAACACGGACACAGTTTTCTGAGAGAAACAAATGTTTTGTTGCGTGACAGTCGTTACCACATGGTGTCTTGTCTCGGAACAGAAAGTGAGAACAAAGAGTGACAAGGGAAAACCCTACCCCAGCACCAGGTAAAGGATTGTCGCGCTTAGCACCCGTTCCAGGGGCGTGGTCAAGAAAACGCTCAGTAGTTGTGCGACGGACGTGAAGTAACTTTTTTTGTACCGCTCCTAAGCACAACACTAACAGAGACAAAACGAAGTAACTACCATGGTGAGCAAAGGTTGCCACCTTGTGGAAAGGCATTCCAGGCGTAAAGGAGCCTTGCTGCTCTCCTCTTCAAAGACCAGGAAGTTCAAAGGGGGAAAGGCTGTTAAGATGGCAGAGACTGAGGAAAGAGGATCCTGATGGGACAGAACTGTATGAGGGAACACACACAAATCATCTGTTTCTTTCTCTTTTTCTCCTTCCTTCTTTCTTGCCCCTTACCCTTGTTTCGGATTATAGCCTTGCGGAGAGGAAAATGGCCCTGCATTACATGACACCCATCATCCTACTGCTTTTTGCTTTGGCCCTCTATCTGCATGCCCAGCAGGTGGAGTCTACAGCCCGTCTAGACTTCCTCTGGAAGCAGCAGGTAATGGAGAACAGGGGATATGATAACATAATTTGTTATCATATACGTATATTGCCCAGTGCTGCAAATGGATAACAGCCCCATGCCGTCTGAGTGCATTTGATCAGCTCACCCAGTCAGCTTAACTGACTCCTCTCAAAGTCTTTTTATTACAATTTGAATCATCAGCATGCATATACCACACTACTACAAGGTGAACACTGCTTGTGGATGCCCAGGCAGGGTGACAAACTGGGATGAACTGGGTTCAAATCCCAGGTTGTCCCTGGAAACTCCCTGGGGAGGCAGCAATGATAAAAATACTACTTCAATGTCTCAGTTACCTTGGAACCAGCCTTAGGATGGCTTATAAATTGGTTCCAGACTGATGGCACTGAACAATGTGCAACAGAGTTTTAAATATATACCATGTAACACATAATTGCAAAATATATTCACACACACTGCAATCCTGTATACAGTTTTAATCAGTTAAGCATCCTTGGGATCTTGCTAGACCTCTGTGAGAAGGAATTACCGT
Source organism: Phrynocephalus versicolor (assembly GCA_023846285.1). Classification (NCBI taxonomy): domain Eukaryota; kingdom Metazoa; phylum Chordata; class Lepidosauria; order Squamata; family Agamidae; genus Phrynocephalus; species Phrynocephalus versicolor. Next base: position 18,157,776 of record JAHTLZ010003468.1, on the reverse strand, counting down.
ATATACTCAAATATAAATTGAGTTTTTCAGCTCTAATTTTGGGCTGAAAAAAGGGCCCCTCAACTTATACTTGGGTGAATATGGTAGATCGATTGGGGGGGGGGAGAGAAGCAGCTTTTTAAAAAACTTTTTTCTCTCTCTCCCAAAACAATACTCGGGTATATGCGGGTAGTTGATTTCAGAGAAGCCACCGAGAACGCTGGCCTTGTGGAAGGTTTGTAGGGTCTCGGATAAATATTTGGGTCAACAGAAAGGTCTGGCTTCATATCTTTAGTTGCCACTTTCTTGCCCTTGTAATTTTCTGAGAGGTGGCTGTGCAAGCATAACAGGTAAAAGTAAACAAAACAAAATCCAAAAACATGTGGCACCTTAAAGACTATTACAATGTGTCCATAAGCACATACATTAAAATATAATTGTCTTTAAGCTGCCACAACTTTTTCCCCAATATTCATTTCTTCTGTTTCTTTGGATTTTGCCTACTATATTTGCGCTTGTAATGTTACCCTTGTGTCTGCTTGCTCTCCTGACAGATTTGAAACCCTATAAATCAGTGATGGCAAACCTTTTAGAGACTAAGTGCCCAAACTGCAATTCAAAACCCACTAATTATTCACAAAGTGCCAATACAGCAATTTAACCTGAATACAGGTGGCTGTGAAAGGGTGATGTCAGGTTCCCACAGAACGGGCTCGAAGTGCCACCTTTGGCACCCCTGACATAGGTTTGCCAACACTGGTATAAATAGATGAATCTGTGGCTTTGTGGGGACACTGAGAGATTAGCAGGGGCTCTGCTTGATTCTCTGATCAGATGGCACAAGCCAGAATTTGATGAACAGTTGCAGAATTAATTATCCAGAGAGTTCCTTCATTTCAGCTCATAAGGAGGTAGCTTCATTAGAACCAATTAAAGCAGTGGTTGCAATGAAAAAAACAAACAAACTTAGGGCGCTTTTACACGACCTCTAAAATCCGCTGGCAACTTAAATTTGGACCAGAGATCGTGGGGTTTTGTTCCTCCTCCTGTATTCCCACCCTTCCACACTCCATTGCTCCAGTCTGCAGTGAGGGGAGGGAGAAAAAAGGGAGAAAAAATGCAGGCTCACCTCCACCTGCGTTGGAGCAGCCCCGTAGGGATTCCTGTCTGTTAAAGGGGCGGCAGGGACAACAAAAACAAACAGAAGGCGAGGAGAGTCCGGCATCCACAGGCTTACAATCCGCATCGGAATTTTTTTTAACCTCCGGAGACCAGGTACTTGTAAAATGCACTGGGGCGCGCTTAGGTGGGCGTGGTCGTACTTAATTTTTTTAAAGTCCGCAGCTGGTGGGAAAACAATTTTAAGCTCCACATCTAGGAGCCCTTTGCATCGGATCTTAGGGGTCATGTAAAAGCAGCCTTAGATGGCTATTTCCATCTAAGGAGCCTATTCAGACCAGCGTTGGGTGAAACTAAGGTGAACTATAAATTGGAGGCCTCACCACTAACTTTCCTCAGACTGACAAAGCTATTTGAATGAGTAGTGAAACATTTCAATTTCACAAGAAAATAAGTCCAGTTGCCATCACTCAAATTCCAGATAACCTCACCCGGAGGACAAAGAATCCCCACAGACACACACATTCATGTTTTAAACAATAAAATGTAGTATCTGAAAGATGTTTAAAAGGTGGCATAACTTAGGGGTAAGCAGATTCTAGGTTTTTGATACATACTATATGCTTCTGCTGGAACCTCACACACAGCCTCTCGAAAAAGATGAGTAACCATATGATTCTGAGCCTAGGGTTTCATATGGAGGAAAGGGGCTCCCAGTCCCTTCCTGCACAGCAGACCCTCCGTGGCTACCACAGTGTTCTTCATTTCAGCCCTAGAATATAGAATTGGGATGGGGATCCATTTCTGCTGCTCTAAAAAGTGGGGGCACTGGGTTGATCCATAGGAATAGAGCCGTCAAGGCCAAAACCACACAAAAGTTGGCAAGCTTTTTGAATTCTGCATAACTCTTCATCACAAAGGTTAGCGAGAGTGACGTGGAGCATGGAAGCCCAAAAGGTTAGGCAAGATAGTTTTAAGCCCCTGAGGCCTATGATTGTACCAAGTCTCAGGATGGAGTGTGTGGAGGGTACCCAGGAGGGAGACTTTCTCCTCTGACTAACCAGTTAGGAACTGGAAGCCATTACGGAATCCTTTACACATCCCCAGAGATGTACCTGTGGATCCAGAATGAGTTTAGGACCACCCCGTGGCCTATTGGGTGTCCTTTATGTTCTCCTCCTTCTTCCCAACTCCTCCCAGGCGACGGGCGAGAAGGAGGAAATGGAGGAGCTGCAGGCCTACAACCGTCGGCTGCTGCACAATATCTTGCCGAAAGACGTGGCTGCGCATTTCCTGGCTCGGGAGCGTCTGAACGATGAGTTGTACCACCAGTCCTGCGAGTGCGTCGCTGTCATGTTTGCCTCGATTAGTAACTTCTCCGAGTTCTATGTGGAGCTGGAAGCCAACAACGAGGGGGTCGAATGCCTGCGGCTGCTCAACGAAATCATTGCGGACTTTGATGAGGTAACTGTGCGCCTTTGTCATGTATTTGGGACGTAGGAGGCCACCAGGAGACGGAGGATGGCAAGAGAGACCGTGTTTCCCTTCCAGAAGGAACACTGCGATTCAGACAAGCAGATGGGACCAACCTCCCTCCACACAAAAAAAGTCTTCTATTTACTTAAAATGTTTCACCCCGCCGTTTTCTTTTAAAAAAGGGACCCTAGGTGATAGTAGAAAAAGACAGTATTTGAAAGCTAAAAACAGCGAGTTATTCAAATATTTTAAAGGATTAAATAAACATATTTTGTTAGATAAAAGCATTACCAAAACAGATTCAAAAGCAACAAAAGCACAAACCATCCCATTAAAAAAACCCTACTCAGGCCCCCAGTCACTCTGGGACAGCCTGCCTGAAGAGAAAGTTCTTTACCTGCTTGTAGAAGCTAAGATGGCGCCAGCCTGGCCTCCTGTGGGAGGGAGTTCCAGAGTCTGGGAGGTGCTGTAATCATCCTGCAGCTCAAACTGAGATTGACTGAGGTCAGACATTTGTTGTTGTTGTTGTTGCTGTTGTTGTTGTTCAGTCGTGTCCGACTCTTCGTGACCCCATGGACCAGAGTTCGCCAGGCCTTCCTATCTTCCACTACCTCCTGGAGTTTGGTCAAATCCATATTGGTTGCATCGATGACACCGTCCAACCATCTCATTCTCTGCTGTCCTCTTTTTCCTTTTGCCTTCAATCTTTCCCATCATCAGGGACTTTTCCAAGGAGTCCTCTCTCCTCATGAGGTGGCCAAAGTACTGGAGCCTCAGCTTCAAAATCTGTCCTTCCAGTGAACATAGGTCAGACATAGATAAGGTAAAGGTTCCCCCCGCACATGCGTGCTAGTCGTGTCCGACTCTGGGGGTGGTGCTCATCTCTGTATTCAAGCTGAAGAGCCAGTGTTGTGCAAGTCCATGGCTACATGGCCAGCATGGATGTAAGGAAACACTGTTTTACCTTTCAGCTTTTTACGACGGTACCTATTTATCTACTTACACTTACATGCTTTCGAACTCCTAGGCTGGCAGGAGCTGGGGTTATCAGCGGGAGCTCGCTCCGCTGTGTGACACCTGGGATTCGAACCACCGAGCTGCTGACTTTGCAGCCAACAGTTTTTGGAGCCTTACCGCTGAGCCACCATGGTCAGCTAAAAGCATTTTGATGTTGGTGAGGGGCAGTCTTTCATGTTTGTGAAGTCGTGATTCATAGAAATCCTATTCTTAAAATATGAAGACCAGTCAGGAAACAAAGTAAATTACTTCAGACATTCCTGGAGGCAAGGGAAGCTCCTGCCGTGACACTCAAGAGGCTTCAATTAGCATAGGATTCTCCTTTTGGAAGCACAAAGTGTCTTTAACATCTGGGCGTTGCCCTGATGGACAAACAAGACAGCATGTGCTGCACCTCTTTTACAAGGCTTGTTTTCTCCAGAGGTCAAAGATGCCCATTGTCATCGTGAGCTCTTTTCCTCACCTTTGTGGGTTTGCAAAAAGGTCCCAGACCACCTTCTTGGTTGGGACTGGCTCTCTGCATAGAAGTCATCTATTACCTGGCTAGATGGCTCAGATATTAGCTTACTGGAGAACTCTTCAGCCAGGTATTTTACACTGCAGTGCCAGAAGCTGAGAGTTGAATCCCCTGCTGTTCCTTCGGGGTTGGTGGTGGTGGTGATGGGAGAACCAAGTCCCAGGGCTACCCAAGAAGAAAGGAATGGCAAACTATTCTAGTTTTTTAAAATATATTCCTTTGTTATCTTGTCATGTTATCCTATGTTATAAACCACCCAGAGTAGCCCTACGGGCTAGATGGGTGGTATAAAAGTCAAATAAATAAATAAACTACTTATGTGTGTGCTTGATGTAGAAAACCCTGGAAGGGCTCACTCACTGTAAATTGGAAATGATTTGACAGCACATTGTTGTTGTTATGGACAACTAGTACTTGCTGCGTCAGAACTTGGGAAGCAGAACAGAGTCTGTTATTCAGGGGTCTTCTGAAACAGGGGTGCCAAGTGACCTCTCCTAGCATTTGTCAAAGCACTCCTTCTTTTTGTCTTTAGATCATCAGCGATGAACCCTTCAGACAGTTGGAGAAGATCAAAACAATTGGCAGTACTTACATGGCTGCTTCGGGACTGAACGACAGCACTTACGACCGCGAAGGGCGCTCCCACATTACTGCCCTGGCTGACTACGCCATGCGACTCATGGAACAGATGAAATACATCAATGAACACTCTTTCAACAACTTCCAAATGAAGATTGGTCAGTGGCGTTTGGAAGCCAGGGGCAGGGATCATTTGCATGATCAGAGCTTGGCGGGGGTGGAGTTAACTTGTTATGGGCTACCAATGCCAGTATCTCCCCAGCCAGCAAGGTCAGTGGCTAGGCTGGCTGCTCATTCTAAGCTCAGTCTTGAGTAGTTGGGTTCAGTCCCTCTTGACCCATCTCACATGTTTTCCTTCCTGTTCTCCCTGTAGGTTTAAATATTGGGCCGGTGGTGGCGGGAGTAATTGGCGCCCGAAAGCCACAGTATGACATCTGGGGCAACACCGTGAATGTCTCCAGCCGCATGGACAGTACCGGCGTCCCAGACCGCATCCAGGTAGAACAGCTATGATGGGATCAGTTTCAAGCTGCCAGTATCTAGTCTTGACTCCATAAATGGAACCACAGGCTTGGGTTTGCAAGAACTAAGCAGAACTGGTGAGGACGGGACGTTTTGGAGGTCGCTTGTTCATAGTGTCACCATCCATCGGTGGTGACTTGATGGCGCATAACAACATCCTCCAGCCTTGAAGCAGGTTGGCTTGTGGACTGTGACACCGAGGGTGCTTTCCTTATTTTGTTCCAAGCTGCCTGTGCATTTCTCCCGGAATGCCCAGGAGAGGAAAAATTACACCACGAGAATAGCAGTTGGCCCGAACAGGAGTCTAAATGTCTCTTGGGGGACGGGGATTAGTATGTCTTTCCCCAGGGTGGAAAAGATAATAGGGTCTGTGGTGGTTCGGATTCTGTGGGGCAAGCATTCTATAAGTAAGCATGGGGCTGCTGCAGGAAAGGCCCATTTTCCAGTTTGCCATCTCCCCTGTTTGTTGCTGCTGTTTGTCTTGTTTTTGTGTTTTGGAAGAGGCAGGCAGGAAACAGGTTTAGGACCACTCGGAGGGAGGGTTTTGTTGTACAGTGGTTTCCCCACCCTTTCACAGTTCATATACTGTGGTCCCGCTATATCACGTGACTGCAGTACCCCAAAAGGGCTTGAGGGATGCGGGGGGGGGGGTTAAAAGCCGGGGCTTTTAAAAACCTTTTTCTCCCTTTCCCAAGCCCCAGGCTGCAGCTGATTGGTGCTGGGACGGAGAAACAAAAGGTTTTTCTCCCCCACCCTAGCGCCAATCAGCTGGAGCCCAGGGCTTGCCTCCATGGAGGCATCGCACACTGCTTCTCTCCACCCCCCGGGGGTGCTGGGAAGTGGTGTGCGATCTTTAAAATGCTTCCAGCAATAGAGTCAAGCACTTGGCTCTGCTGATGAAAGCATTTTAAACATCACCCACCCTCAGTAGGCCCAACCCAACTTGTATCCGCATATCGCGGATTTTCAATGATCACGGGTCGGGTGGGTCCCTAACCCCTGAGATAGACGGGGGGGTTACTATACAGTCACCCCCCGCCGATCGCGGGGGTTAGGGACCCACCCACCCGCAATACATGAAAAATCTGCGATATGTGGAAGCGGATGGGGGGGCTGGGGCGGGGGGGCGATCACGCGCCTGTCCGAGGTTTCTCAGAGGAGCACGGGGGGGCGGCGCGGAGCGACCCGATTGCCCCCCACCACGGCTCCAAGGTGCAGGTACTGCGATCCCGCGATGTAGTGGGACCGCAGTACCTGAACCGTGAGATGGCGGGGGGTGACTGTATCTGTCCTCTATGGGTTTTTCCCCAAAATAGAAGAGACCCCTGCTTAAGTGTACAGTCAGGGAAATAAGGACCGCCTCCCCTTTCTAGCCTCCCCTGGCTATAACCATGAACCACTCCAGGCAGTTGTTGGGTGGGGGGGTGGCAGTGTTGTGGGAATTGGTATGAGGAAAGGGAGGTTTATGTTCCCGTTCTTTCTTTCTTTGTTGTGAACTCCCTTGGTGACCATATGGCCACCGGCACCCATCTCAAATAAATACACGTGTACCTATGGGAAGGATGCATCTGTAGGGCTGGAGACTCTGCTCAGCTGTTACAGCTAATTGCCACACACAAGACCCAACACCTCCACAAACCTGTCTCAACTTAAAAAATAAAAATAAAACAATTGTCCAAACTAGCGAATATCGTATCTTCCTATATTTACTTCATAAGTGAATTTCATATTGTTGTAGCACCAGAGCAACCGTCTACAAGTCAGCCTAGTCCAATGTGTCAAACAACAACTCTCATCTCCATCAATTAGAAGGAGAATGCCAGATTGAGGAAAAACCTGTCTTGGAGATAAAAGAATGGTGTGATGTCAGAGTGATTGGGACTTTGGCAGTCGGATTCTAATCTCACTCAGACAGGAAGTCACTGAGGTTCTGTTGAGGATTTGGTGAGCAGGAGAAGAGACACGGGGATGCCCCCCTCTTGAGCTCATTAGATGGGGGGGGGGGAGGCGGCCTGTATTAAGGAACAAGCTAGGGAAAGAATGAAAAACGTAGAGTGCTGGTTAGTGGCTGCACACTGACTTCCGTTCTGTTATCTCTTTCGTTTCCTCCTTTTTCCCAAGGTGACAACCGACCTCTACCAAGTATTGGCCGCCAAAGGTTATCAGCTGGAATGCCGCGGGGTTATCAAGGTCAAAGGCAAAGGCGAGATGACCACCTATTTCCTGAACGGTGGACCCCCCAGTTAGCGGAGAGCCTCGTGCCACCAAGGGACCGATGAAGCTGAGCTTAGGCAGCATGGGGTTGATGGGTTCTCTTTCTCTCGCTCGCTCGCTTTCTCTCTTTGCGCTGGATTTCAGGCGCACCCTGCTAAAAAGGGAACACCCCCCCCCTCCTTGCAACCTCCTGAAATGGGTGCCTCGGTTGTGCTGAAGAAGAGGAACAGTCGGGGGGCCATTTTGCCCTGTCAGAGACTTATTGTTAATTTTTATTTATTGGGAGCAAAGCATGCCCTTGAGGGGTCCCCTTTTGGGCCCACGTGGGTGCTACTCTGGAGTAAGGGAAGCAGACTCTTCACTGCAAACCTTCTGCCTCTTTGGGGACTGGCCAGAGAACCTGGTGAGGGGAAACGGCAGCCAGGTGGAAAGGCCCATCCATTTTATATTTTGGGTTCCACAAATCTGATATGTGCTTTTATCAGGTGTGGGAGTGTGAAAGTGCCACAGCCGCACTGTCCTCAGTACGGAGATGACTTGTCCCTGAAAGCCTTTTTAAAAATTCTTTCAGCCCTTAGCGACAGTCGCTCGGTTTCTCTTGGTCGGCCTGTCCTTCTCTTGCGCACATTCACTGTGAAGTTCGGGAACGCATCTTGTCTTGGCGGCAAAAGGGGGGGTCATCTTTTGGGGTGCAGTTCTCGTTTGCCAAATTGCTCTGCCTGGCAAGACTTCAGGGGTGTTGGGGTGAGCACAAACTGTCGGCTCCCAAGAAAAAGGGGCCTCGGGGAAGCGGCTGTGTGGTTTTGATGCCAAAGAGAAGGCAGGGAACGGCCCTTGTTCCCGCCACCTTCCCTGCCTCGGCCTCTTTCATAAAAGGCAGGGAGAGAGGTGTCCTCCTTAACAGGACCTGCTGGACTTAGTTGCCTGATGCTGAGGGACAGTGGGGTTTTTGCGCACACCTCCCCTCGCAGCCTTCTCAAGAAGAAGAAGAAATTTTAAGAGAGGCTCTTGTCTGGAATTGGATGACAGAACAAGGTGCTTGCTTCCAGTACCTCCTTGTGGGCCTTTTGCTAATAAGTGCCAAGTCTCCTCCTCCTGCTCCTAAATTCCTCATGGATCTATCTCTATCTCTAGATTTAAATGGGTGGTCCTCTTCCTGTCCCTAACCCTCCAACCCCATTTCTTTTTTCTTTTTTTGCATGGGTGGCCAAAAGGGAAGGGAATCGACCATTCTTTGAATTGCACACGGGTGGGGGGGAAGCCCACCCACCCCTCTCTCTGTCTCCCCTGCCCATTCTCAGCTGGGTATTGGTATGATGGGTAAGAATGCCAGAGCAATCTGAGCCATTGCTTGACTTCCCGATGGGTCTGAGGAAGAAGGCGGGTGGAGAAAGTGGACAGATCAGCAGCAAAGCCAGAGCCGTTCACTGGTGACCAAATACAAGCTGGAGGGAATTTAGCTGGAAGTGAAAAAGACTGGTTCCCTCTGAGGGGCGGGGGGGGTGTAACAGATGCAAATGGGGAGGCAGTCTATCTCGGCAGCTCCTCACTGGTCCTCCTGAGGTCTTGTCTTTGCATTGGAGGCATGCCGCTTAGTGTTTTTATACTGGGAACTCTGAGAGCTGCAGTCCACAAAGGGGACCCCTCGCAAATCTTCACACTTCTGCTTTTGTCATTTTTTTAAAAAAAACAGAGTTCTTGATCTTCTAGTAGGAAAAGTGTGGGTTTAAAAAAGTGCACAGGGAGACGTAGCGTTTGGGGAAAGGACAGGTTCCAGTTGTGTCTTTACAAGCGGGGACAACTCCCAGACAGGCCCAAGAGGGCAAGTTGGCCGTTTAGCACCACCAGTCTGTAGCAGTGACCGGATTACCTCTGAGGCTGGTCGTTTCAAGGATGGGTCCAGCTGTGGCTGCCACTTTGAAGCTGCAGTGACGGTTCTGGCTTCTGTAGGGGCAATGGAAAGGACCCCTTTTTCTCTGGAGAAGACCATCTCTTGCTTGGTTTCCCCACAGCCCCTTGAAGGAGACTTTTCTCTTGGCCTGAAATGACTACAGGTACACCTGCGAGTGTGTTCCCTCTGCCACGGTTTTGGGTTTGGCCATGCCGATGCTACCACTGGCAAAGGACAGTCCCTTCCCTTCCCAATCCTCCCCCCATCCCAATCCCCTCCCAGCACCGCATCAAGTGGGATTCCAGTACCAGAACAAAGCTCAAGAGTTTCTTTTGTTCAGCCCTAGTAGTACCCTGAAGGGGCATCTAATGGTGAACATCCCGGCCAAGGCAAGGCAAGTATCTCTGTTCCTTGACAGGCAGGTCAATGAAGGGAAAACAAAGTGTTTTAATGCAGAAAAGGACTAAAACTATATGAAGTTACTTTCAAAAGAAGGAGAAGAAGCAAACAGGAAGTTGGGAAACTGTTTTATTTTTGTGGATGGTTTTTTTTTTCAAAAAACCACTTTTATTGCTTTAAATGTTTTAAAAGAAATGTTTATTTTTAATGGGCAGCAGCTGCCCTTGTGCTTAACCTGTGCATTACTGGTACCTACCTTGAGTAGGCTGTGAGAGAAGAGAAAAGTAATTGATGGAGGCTGGGGAAACAAGCTAGCCAGCCCAGATCTCCCCATTCTCTCCATGGTTACTACTCAGTGGCTCAGTTTTCTTATTCAGGGGAGGTGTGTGAGTGGAGTGGGTGATAATGGCACTTATTTGGTACTCCTTTTTTTTTCTTTTGTGTGTGTGTGTGCGTGTGTGTGTGTATATATATATACATATATATATATACATATATAAATTATATATTAAAGATCACTTTCTACTACATTTTTCTTCTTCTGTGTGCTGCCCTTCAGCATCTGTTCCTGACTTCTGTCCCATCCTCCAGCCTGCCGATCCCATGCATGTGTGGAATGCGGAGATATGAGAACTGGATGACTGATTAGGGCCGAGGCTCAAATAAGATATTCAGGGCTGCAGCCCTTTGCACATTGATTAAAAAATAAGCCCAACTGAACAAAATGGGACAAACTAGAGGGTCAAGCATGGATAGAAGGATAGTACTGTGTGGTTCAAAGCAAAAGCGTTCTGCTTATATACCGCCCCATACCACTTCTAGTAGTCTGTGGGTGGTTTACAGTTTAATTACAGCGTGCAGGCTACATATGGACCCCCCCAACAAGTTGGGTGCTCAATTTATTGACCTCGTAAGGATGGAAGGCTGAGTCAACCATGAGCCGGCTACCTGGGAATGAACCCCAGGTCGTGAGCACCGTTTTAGCCGCAGTACAGGCATTTAACCACTGTGCCATGAGGTTCAGGTACAGGTTTGATGGATTTTAAATCAGCATTCATTTGGTTGGGTGCCAACACATTTGAGGGTTGTGGGGGGGGCACACAGCAGGGTTTTAGATCATATGTGTGCTACCGCAGGATTTCCTTCCTTAGAAGAGGGACTCCTTCCTGGGCAAGTGATCGGGGGAGAGAGGGATACAGGGGAGGAGACCAGGACATCCAAGATCGTACCTGCAATTAAGTGGCCTTGCTGGCTTGAGGTTTTTAGGATTTGCACCTCCAAGAAGTAATTTTTCTCGGTTGTGAGGGAAAACAGTAGCTTTTATGCCATGCAAATGGGAAAAAGCGGCAGAAAGTTATTTCACACGTTCAGCTTGGATGCTCATAAGCACAACTTCTCATTTATAGAATAGGTTTTGTCTAGCAACAACCTAAATATTTACCAGCACTACCCCATTAAAGCAGGCTATGGTTTTAGGGATCAGTTAAAGCAAACACACACTGACTAGAGGCATAAGTGTGCCTTTGCTCAGCATCTGTTGTGATCCTAGCTGGCCTAATCATAAACACCTGACAAGATAAGATCCATGAGCAGCGGTTCGCTAACTGATCTCTTTTTGAGTGTCCTAACATGCATTAAATCCAGCTGCTAAAGACGAAAAATGCACAGCTAGTATGGACTTTGCCCGTAGAACACGAATGTTTGATGGCAGGTAATGTTTGCGTTACATGCGGTATATAGGGCCACATAGCGGTTTTTAGGTAGAAAATGCAGTATTATTAATTTTGGCTGCTGCTCATGTGAAAAGGCTGTTTCAGTAGAATTTTTTTTCAAAAATACCAAATACAGCCAATCAAAATTATAAAAACATTGACCCTTATGTAACAGATATAAGTTCTAAACAAAGACCGGCCTACCTGTTAAATATTGACACAGTAAGTATGCTGTTCCCAATATTGTTGTTTTTGTAGCTCAGATGATATTTCTGAGACCTGCAGCTGCTTGTATCAATTCCTTGATATGGTTCCCAAAGCTTTGATGATGACGGGGGCCGCTGGAAGTGCAATTGCTCCACAAGCAAGATTATTTCAGCCTCGGCATTTTGTTACTTTTTCCAATTCTTTAAGGCTGCTTTTACACGACCCCTAAAATCTGAGGCAAAGGGCTCCAAGATGCGGAGCTTAAAATTGTTCTCCCACCAGCTGCGGACTTAAAAAAAAAAAATTAAGTACGACCATGCCCACCTAAGCACGCCCCAGCCCATTTTACATGTACCTGGTCTCCAGAGGTAAAAAATTTCTGATGCGGATTATAAAGCTGTGGATGCCGGGCTCTCCTTGCCTTCTGTTTTTGTTTTGGTTTTTTTCTCCCCGCTGCCCCTTTAACAGCCTGGAATCGCTAGGGGCTGCTCTGATGGCAGTCGGAGGTGAGCCTGCATTCTTTTCTCCCTTTTTTTCTCCCTCCCCTCACCGCAGACAGGAGCAATGGAGTGTGGAAGGGTGGGAACACAGGAAGCAGAACATACCCCCACAATCTCTGGTCCGAATTTAAGTTGCCAGCGCACTTTTAGAGGTTGTATAAAAGCGCGCTAACCAGGATGATGTTGAGGACGATTATTATTGCTGCGTGTCATCAAGTGGATACTGATTTACTGTGGCTCTTTCCAAGGTTTTCTAGGGAGAGTGTCCTCAGAAATGTGTGCTGCCTTCTGGGAGAACTCCGTGGCTGTGCAGCTTGCTTAAGGCTACAGAGCCTGGTTCTTCTCCCAGGAGACGCAGTGGCGAACGGAACTTCCCTACCATACAAAAGTCACTAAGCTACCCAGCCAGCTGGAGTGGCTCGTATAGAATCCATTTTAAAAGAAAACTAGTTACCTCCCATCCACAGGCTTACCATCTGAAAACACTATGCAAACGGGGGAAAGGCTGGGCCAGAAAGAACAACTAAATAGCCATTAATCCAACAGGAGCAGATTTTTTTGGGGGGGAGGGTGTCCCTCGTGCCCTCGTAAATTACTGGCTACGTTATTGCTGTTGATATACTTGGTGCTGCTTTGGTGAATGATCATATTCTCTGCCCGTTCTTGTGCTAGAAGAAAATGGCCATTAACACTTGACTGGGAATAGATCATGGTTGCATCAAGCCCCAGTTTATTGATATAACAGAAGTGCTGGGCCTTAACACACAACAGCTTGGATTACCTAATATCTGCCAGCACAATGAGGGTGGTGGTGAGTCTTGCTTCCCCAGGAGGCACTCAGAAAAGGCTGAAGAGAGGGTTGCTAACAGTCATGCTGTCTGCAAATCTGCAAGAAAATAAAAAGAAGAGAAAGGGGGGGGGAATCACTTTCTCTGTTCCACCTTGCTATGCAGTGCTGTAGCAGGGGCTCCCTTACAACAGAAGGTGGTCAAACTGACATCCTGTATGTTGTTTGACTGAAATGACTATTGGCCAGTATAGCTTATGGTGGATGGGAATGATGGAAGTGCAGTCCAAGAGACATTAAAAGTGCAACTGCAGTTTCCTCTTTAATGAAACACGGGAAAACCTGTTTCAAGATGTCTTCTAAAAAGAAAGAGAAAGATGGTGACATAGCTTCTTATTAACAGAAGTAAGAACACTGGTAGATACTTGGAAGTGAGTCCTATGACGACTGACAGCTTGGTAGGTCAACGGATGTAAAACACACACCATCCATTGACTACTAGGATTTCTTTTATACCACTGATAGATAACTAGGATAGTCCTCCCTGCTAATGGCACCAATTTTAAAAACTCCTTGGGTGTCGTGTGACCTCCCACCCTCTTTACTCACACACACACACACACCCCCGAGGCCTACAAGGAAGCTCTCTCTGGTTATACATACAGGGATAGGACTGTGATGATGAAAATATTCATATGGAAAATGTATACCAATAGGAAACAATTGAGTACACCACCAGACTTTGTTTTTGGTCTTTGACCGTAAATATTTAATAAATCGTAAGACTTTCTGCCCTTCTCTTGGTGCTTCTGTGTGGATACACCAAAAGGTGGACTCAGAACTTGGAAATATTATTGCTAATGCTAATGGATTCCAATAGCATTTGAGGAAATGTGACTTACATTGTGTCAGCTGTTGGGCATTTTAGGTATGGTTACATAACTCTTTAAAAATAATATAACACTGGAAGCATTATATAATATCATCCCTTAATTTAGTTTTCTAAGCTCTGACGATTTTGTAACAGATTTTATTCTGCCGTAAAATGGTGAAAAGCCCCCCCCCCCCAAAAAAAACAGCAGCAACAGTAGCAGCAGCAGCAACAACAAGGTGTTAGAGATGAATACACCCATTCTCTTTCCATGCTTGGGCATCTCTCCAGTGACGGGCGGGGACTTTGTTTGGGAGAGGCTTCCTCAGGTCAGTAGACCCAGGGAATTCCCAGGTGTGCAAATACACTTGTTTTCCTGATAAAACAAGCGTATGTGCACAACTGAGAATACATATGAATACATATTCTTGTAATATGTATTCATACTATGTCGCCTGAATCATCTGTTTTACAAATTATGCCTATTCCAATCAGAGGCAGGAAATATTTGGGCCTTGAAATGTTGTTGGACTGCAACGCCCAGCACCCTTATCTAACATAGGATTGCTGGAGTTATAATCCAACAGTATCATCTATAATGCCATACCTTGCCTTCTACACCTGCAACCCTTTGATCAGATATTTGCACTGCTCTTCCCATCAAGTTAAGGAGTTCAGAGGGGAAATTCCTCCTCTGAATTAACTCAGATGCAGACTTATCCTTGCATATGCAGATCACGCCCGCATACAGCTCACTGGTGCTTACATGGTGCAGGAGGGACATCAGCCTTCTAAGCTACTGTTCTGAAATGGGCTCCTTTCACCCAACTGTTTTGTTTGTGGCTGGCAGACCTCAGGGTTGAAATTAAGAATAAACCTGAAGCCTCCTTTCTCCTTTCTACAATGAAAGTGTACTATCCTGAAAACTTTGAAGTCACACCAGTTCAGATGCAGGCTTATCGCCATATCTGCTGTGCAGAAGAAATACAGTGGACCCTTGTATAACAAACAGCTTGTATAACATAAAATTTGTACAACATAAAAAATTCTGGAGATAGGAGAAATTTGCTTAACATAATCACCTATGGGGAGAATCCGTACAACATAAAAATGGGATTACTCTGTTTTCAATGCATTCCTATGGGAATTTGTATAAAGGAAAATTTGCTTAACATAATTTGATTTGGAACAAATTAATTCCTTTATACAAGGTACCACTGTACATCTTAGAGGGATGTAGGCAGCTTTCACACAACCACTAATATCCCGCAGCAAACTTTGATCCGGATCACCCACCCACCCCGAAGCGGTCACGTGGCTGATGTGGATCAGATGTTCCCATGGTCGCGTTTTGAAAATCCACAAACATTCTGATCCCATGACTGAGAACTGCAGCAAAGACACCATGACAGTTTTGGTGCGGATTTTCCGTGTTCCCATGGACTCGAGTAATAGTTTAAAATCCACATTGGAACAGCAACAAGGATTTTACCACCTCGAGACCAGGTATAGTAATCCCCCGCTTATCGCAGGGGTTAGGGACCCACCTGACCCGTGATGGCTGAAAATCCACGATATGCGGATGCGGGTTGGGTGGGGCCTGGGGGGCAGTGGGCAATCAGATCCCCCTGCTGTCGCCCACCCGCACCGCCCCGAGACTTCTCGGACTGGCACGCGCCGGTGGCGTAGGGGGATGTGACCTCCCACCGCCGCCCCGAGACTTCTCGGACCGGTGTGTGCCGGCGGCGTTGGGGGACCTTTCCCGGGGGAGCGGAGCGGCATCTGGGGCAGTCTCCATTGAAATGTATTGGCTCAATGCATTTCAATACATTGCTCAGTGCATTTCAATGGAGAAATTTTCCCCATTGGAATACATTGGCTCAAGGCATTCCAATGGGGAAAAATTCTCCATTGAAATGCATTGAGCCAATACATTTCAACGGAGATTGTGGGGCAGCGCTGGCGCCAAGCAGCTGATTGGCACTGGCTGGGGGAGGCATGGCGCTTGCAGCAAGGGCAGTGGTGCCTTTGCACGGGCTGCGAGAAGCGGCGGTGACGTGCTCCAACTGATTGGTGCTGGGGTGAGGACATACCACAGTACATGAACCACAGAATGGCGGGAGGTTACTGTACTTGTAAAATGCGCTGCGTTGTGCTTAATTGGGCGTGGTCACATTATTATTTTTAAAGTCCGCTGCTCGTGGGAAAATGATTTTATTCTCTGCAACTGTGAGCACTTTGCAGCAGATTTTATTGGTTGTGTGAAAGCATTGTAAGCAGGAAACAACACTCCAGGAAGAGTTGAGGGAAGGTTGGTCCCGCCTTGTGGGGTGGATCAAACTAGTTCTGTCACACTTTCTTTCACAGCATATTCCCAATGGTGTGACCATTTAGAGCAAGGGTCCTCAAACTTTCTAAACAGAGGGTCGGTTCATTGTCCCTCAGACACTGTTGGGGGCCGGACTATAGTTTGAAAAAAAATGAACAAATTCCGATGTACACTGCACATATTTTTGTAGTGCACAAAAAACAGTAAATACCAATAAATGCGGTGCTCAGCAGTCACACAAAAGCTCACTCACTAGAAGGCATACGCACACACACACACAAGCTCACTCACTAGCAGTGATTTCGGCAATTCAACTTTGCAGAACCCTAAACCACTGTTGATTCCTGCTCCGATGACTCACTATTGGCGGCCATTACATGAGCTCAGCAATGGAAAGCAGGGTGGGGTGACTGCAGCGGAAGGACGGAGGCCCAGGGAAGTTGAGGGGTGCGATTGTCGTAGCGTCGGTTGAGATGCTACGCAATGGCACTTCCCTTCCTCCAGCGCACCATGAAAGTTGTGTTGGTGGCTGAGGTGGCGGCAGCTGCTGCGGCTGCACAGTGAGTTTTCGGCTCAAGTGGAGGGAGCAAGTGTGTGTGGGGGGGTCTGCAATGGCCATCAGGCCGGATTCAGGACTCTGGCAGGCCAGATCCAGCCCACAGCCCATAGTTTAGAGCAGGCATGTCAAAGCTTTGGCCCTCCTGATGTTTTAGACCACAGCTCCCAGAATTCTAAGCTTAGATTGCCAATGGCAAAGGACTGTGGGAGTTGCGGTCCAAAACATCTGGAGGGCCGAAGTTTGGGCATGCCTGGTTTAGAGGGTACTGTTGTCAATATCACACTCTAATAGAAATCCTCATCATCATCATATGTGCTGTCAATACAAGTCGGACTTATGACAAGTGGTTTCAGGGTTTCTTAAGGTTTCATAAGTGGTTGACCCTTCCCTTCCTCTGGGGGGTGTCCTGGGACTGTGCAGCTGGCCCAGGGCTACACAGGCTGGCTCTACTTACAGGAGGCATCTTGGGGGAATCAACTACTGAGATCTATCCAGCCAGCCAACAGGCTTATTACATTGACATACAGTATTTGCATTAAGGAATGCCTGGATTACAAAACTAGTTATTGCAAAGACTGCAGGAATTAGTTGGGAACCACACTGCCTCTCCCCACTGAAGGCCAGTAGGAGAAGGATTCAGAATGTGATGTCATTGAGGGCTTGCCCTGATAGGCAATGGTATTTCCACTCATGATTGATTTCACCATTCCTCCTGAAAGGCCCAGAGCCTTATGGATAGTGTCCACCATACTGCACTAATTGAGGTTCATGAAAATCACTTTTCAGGAAATAAGTTCTTATACATTCCTTGCTCCCAGCATTTTTCCCTTCTGAATTTCCCCTCTCCACTTTGAATGCTAGTGAAGATCAAAGGGCTCTCAAATTGAAAGTTTCTCACCAAGAAAGGAACTCGACATAGGAAGCACAGAGGCTCACTGCAGCAAATCGGGGTTCAAAATAAGCAAGCCTCCCAGTACAACTGAAATATCAAAGAATACAGGGGCTGGGGGAGGACCAGATCTGAGGGAATTAAGACTAGCATTGTGTGGTCAGCATGAAAGATTTTTTTTAAAAAAGGTACAGTGCTGAAGTGAGGGGTTTTGTTCCTGGATGGACAGGCCCAGAGTTCCAAGTTTTCATTTTGCCCTCTGCAAGCAGCAGGCAATGCAATCAGGTTGATGGTGTGGAAACTCTTGGTTACTTCCCACCCCACTCCGCTGCCAGGGGAAGACCAGGCTGGCAGCACTTTGTAGCAATTCTGTGCTTTCATGAAGGAGCCTCCGTTCAGAGGCACCTGGGAAGGCTGATTCTCTATTTCCTTCTGTACACTCACTTGGTCATAGGGCTCCGCAGCAAGGGATGCCGTTGCACCCTCATCCAAGGTAAGGTGTCCTCCAGCTTGACTGACTGATCCATGGGCAACCACCAGCCGATGTCTTGTCCACAGGTCAGCGGTACCCTGTACTCCTGGTTGGGATCTAGGAGAGCAGGCAAAGAATTTAGGCTGTCAGGTAGGGGAAACGCACGAGTGCATGGAAGGCAGGCGAGAACGTTCAGACCTTCAAGGGCTGCTGCAATCCACGGACTGAAGGAGAAGCCCAAGCAACAGTTGAGACATCAATGCATAACACATAAAACGCTGTTCGCAAGAGGTTTGCTTTAACACAGCATCCTTTTTCAACAAATGGTGAAAAGGTGTCCTCCTCTTAGAGGTCTGACTACACATCCTAGCAACCTAAGTAGCTGGCATGCCCAGGGATGAAGAATGGTGGGAGTTGCAGTCCAAGAACATCTGGAAAGCTATGTTGTCCAAACATCTCTTCACCAAATGTGTCCTCCTTTCCACCCGAGCTATGCATCTTCTTTCCTGCGTTCAGCCATTTCCTCCCTTTCCACCCGGTCTCCTTTCCCCGGGCCTGCTTGAGAGCATAGTGTCCTTCAGATGTTTTTGGAGCCCAATTCCCATCATATCTGACTATAGCCTAAGGTGGAAGGATGTCACTGTGGGGTTCTAGTATAAACCCCCAAGCCAGCCAGAGGAGTGGCATGGTGCCTTCTGTGAGCAGATGGCCACACAGTCAAACGGGAGATATGTAATACTAATGGGAGATTTTAACTATCCTGATATATGTTGTCAGTCCAACTCAGCTAAGAATGCAAGGTCTAACAAATTCCTTACTGCCCTTGCAGACAATTTCATGGTCCAAAAGGTAGAGGAGGCAACAAGAGGAACAACCATTTTAGATCTGGTCTTAACCAATAAGGAAGACCTTATAAATGGGGTTGAAGTAGTGGGATCTTTAGGTAAAAGTGACCATGCCCTTTTGGAATTTGTTATACAGTTGGAAGGTGAAGCGAAGCGTGTGTGTGTGTGTTGTGTTGTTACAGTCGTGATCGACTCTTCGTGACCCCATGTCCATGGAGTGGCTTGCCAGTTCCTACTCCAGGCACCTACAGCACCTGGTATTCCCTGGTGGTCTCCCATCCAAGTACTAACCAGGGCTGACCCTGCTTAGCTTCCGAAATCAGGCGAGAGCGGATGTGCTTAGGGCATCTACGCAGCTTGAAGCTACGCATAGTCGGACAAAAATCCTGGACTTTAAGAAAGTCCAAGAGAGACGGGAGTTCCTTAAAAGCAAGATATTATAAAGGTACAATTTAAAACTGTTCCAACAAGTAGAAAAAAATTGAGATGTCTAAAGAAACTGCAATAGTTTACTGTGTTGTGTGTTGTGTCGTTACAGTCGTGACCGACTCTTCGTGACTCCATGTCCATGGAGTTTTCTTGGCAGGAATACTGGAGTGGTTTGCCAGTTCCTACTCCAGGCACCTACAGCACCTGGTATTCCCTGGTGGTCTCCCATCTAATCTGGGCTGACCCTGCTTAGCTTCCAAAATCAGGAGAGATTGGATGTGCTTAGGGCATCTAGGCAGTTTACTAAAGAAATATAAAGAAAAACAAGTATAGGAAATGGAAAAATTAGGAATGCACCAAAGAGGAGTATAAGCAAACAATTAAGATATGAAGGAGGATGGTAAAAACAAGCTAAAGTGCAAAATGAACTTAGACTTGTCAGAGAGATTAAAGATTTAGTTATGTCCACAGCAAAAGGAAAAATAAGGGAAAGTACAAAAAAGTACAAGGGTGTCCAAACTTCAGACCTCCAGATGTTTTGGACCACAACTCCCAGAATTCCAAGCCTAGATTGCCAAGGACAAAGGACTCTGGGAGATGTGGTCCAAAACATCTGGAGGGCCAAAGTTTGGACACCACTGTCCTAAAGTGTTCCTGTGCTTGTGTCCGAATCCCCACTGAACCCTGCTGCCAGAGACCTTCACCTACATTTCTGGAGCTGCTTCCGCTTGACAGCCTCTTGGTACGGCTCATGGCTGCCTCGGTGTACAGTGCCATCGTATCCAGATGGTCCTATGGGGGGCAACTTTGGGTAGAAAAGATCCAGTTTGGGAGTCGGCGTTCCCACTGAGGAGGAATAAAGAAAGGGAGGGGGGAGGGAAACCCATCAAGTCATTCTGCAAGAGAGAGAGAGAGGGGGGGGTCATCTGGCAAAGTGCAAAGGAAATGAAGCAAGCTGCTTTTAAGACCACCATCCCAAAAGAAGACTGAAGGGGGCTGAAGCTGCTCAGTTTCTGAAGCATCACAGGCTGGCGGGATTGCAGCAGCCAGTATAGCCAAAGGAAACACACAGGGACACCTTTGCATTCGAGAGAGACACACACACACCCAATTGGGCAGGCCCCTGAGGCCGGGGCAAGCAAGCTTCTTTACAGCCCAACCTCCTTAATGTAGAACAATGGTTCTCAACCTGTGGGTCCCCAGATGTTCCTGGACTGCAACTCCCAGAAGTCTTCCTCACTAGCTGAGCTGTCCAGGTCAGATTTCTGGGAGTTGCAGTCCAGGAACATCTGGGGACCCACGGCTTGAGAACCACTGATATAGAACCTATAGGGAATAATGGGAGATAGTAGCAACTTTATTTTCTCCACGGTGAGGTAGGGCAGGGTAAACGTTGCGTGCTCAGTGGCGCAACACCCTGCTTTAACTCGGGCATCATGTCGTCACCACGATGAAACAAGCTACTCTTAGAACAAATGTTTGTCACATTCCACATGCAATGTATGGTGTCTTTCTATGTTCAGTGGATTCCCCACATAATAGCCTTATTGGGGAATTCAAAGGACTGCGGTTTTAAAAATAAACCCTCAACTTTTCCAAGGTCTGATTCCAGCTCTTTATTAGTCCTGCTGCTGAAAATGGTCAAGAAGCTCAACATGGCTCCCTCTTTCTGCTTAGACCCAGGTGTGACCGGTGCACTCTTTGAAACCCTGCAGGAAACAGCCATTGGCCCTTCATTTTCAGAACTTCAATACACAGGGCAAAGGGGGTCTTTTTTTCACCTTGGTTTTATTATCCCATTTTATGGAACGGCTTCTGGTCAGAAAGGATCCGAGGAAACTGCAATGGCTGGGGAACAGTGCTAGGAATTTCATTCAAAGCCAGTAATTTCCTTCAGAGAAAAAAAGCAGTTCCCAGTTTCTCAAGAGCGGAGGAATGACTATTAAACTGGTGTGAGAACGCTGTGTATGTATTTATACTGCAGAGAGGCTCCCACTGGCGAAAGTCTGCAGGGTGTGTGTGTGTGTCATTTTCATCAAATAACTCTTCTTGCAGGACTTTCTTACCTGGCACTTCGTGCTTAGGTAATGTTAGCCTTTGGTCCCGAAACGGATCCTGATAACCAAGAAAAGTTAATCCAAAGAAAGCCATGGTCTAGCTTGTCTTCTCCCTTGAGATTCTACTGGTTCCACACGTCCCCAGCTCCACCTTTCTGCTTCCCGGCTTCTAAGGCATCTGTTTGCTGTGTTACCATGGAGATCTACTGTATATCTCAGCCTTTGTCCACACTGCTTGGACCAATCAACGCATGAGTGAGAGAGATGACAAGTTTGAGGTACTACTGTATTAAGAGAAATATCCTTGGATGCAACTGAGAACCCATTTGAAGAACACTGAAAGTGAAAACTATTCTTTCCAGTATTTTGTGTGTGTGTGTGTGTGTGTGTGTGTGTGTGTGAGAGAGAGAGAGAGAGAGAGAGAGAGAAAGAGAGAGAGAGAGAGATTCTCATCTAGGAAGATGCAATGTTAGACACAGGAGGACTTAAAAAAAGGTTTCCCCCAGCACAAGCATGCTAGTCGTGTCCAACTCTAGGGGCGGTGCTCATCTCCGTATTCAAGTCGAAGAGACAGTGTTGTGCAAGTCCATGGCCATGTGGTCAGCATGGCTGCAAAGAAACACTGTTTTACCTTCCCAGTTTTTATGGCAGTACCTGTTTATCTACTTGCATTTCCATGCTTTCGAACTGCTAGGTTGGCAGGAGCTGGGGTTAACAGCAGGAGCTCACTCCGCTGCATGGTACCCGGGATTCGAACCACCGAGCTGCCGACTTTGCAGCCGACAATTTTCAGAGTATTAGTCCACTGAGCCCCCTCACCCCCTCACAGGAGGGCTTACACCTGCACAAACATGCATTGCCCTGGTTGGAAATGGGGCTTTTCTGATGCATTCCAAATGTCATTAGACTTTATATGTACACTTTATTTTGGTTTGATAGATTGGATTGGCTTCAGTGGATTCCTAATAGGTAGCAGTTACAAATACGGTAGTTATATTTTATCTCAAAATCGGCCCACTGTTTCTTTTGATTCTCCTATGACCTATGTTATGAAAACAAAAGAGTGCCTTGCTCAGACCACCAAGAAGTAGCATGTGTTGAAACAGACCAGATTCCCTCTAGTTTTCATGGATTTTCCACTGTTTTGAAAATATTTATCTGGAAAAAATGCTTAGACATGGTCAAATAAAGAAAGATGACATAGCAGGTATTCCATTTATTCTAATATTCCTAATTTCTGTTGTTTCAGGCTCTGTTTGAGGAAACTAGTAAAAAAGAAGCTGAAAGGGAAATTTTTGTGAGGCTGCTCACAAAGTAATAATAATAATAACAGAGGCCTAATTGGAATGCATACCCAAAAGGGAAAAGGGCACTGCCAGGTCCAAGAGGACTCCAATGTGGCTTACCGTAGCTGTTCGGGAAGTGATCAAAAGCAAGAAAATCTCATTTAGAAGATGGAAGGCTTGTCCAAATGGGGACAACAGGTAGAAACATAAATTCTGGCAGAAAAATTGCAAGGCAACAATCAGGAAAGCAAAGCAAGACTTTGAGGAGCTATAGCTAAAAACACTCAAAGAAATAACAAGGACTTCTTTAAGTGCATTAGAAGTAAGAACCCAACTAGGAAGGCCATTGGACCATTAGATGACAATGGAAGGTAAGGGATAATTAAAGAGGAAACAGAGATTGCAGAGAGACTCAATGAATTCTTTGATTCAGTATTCACTGAAGAAGAGCCTTATCCCACGTCCGGAAGAACCGGCTCCTAAGAGAAGGCGGATTCGCTCCACCAACGTTCACATGATTCAGAATGGGGGTTTCTGTATCCACACAGATGGTGCTGTATTCCCCACCTAAGTTTTGTCCTCACCACTGTGATATGCATCAAAATGCGAGTTTCTGTGATGTTTCCCTGCTTTTCTGTTGCAAACAATTTTTTCAAAGTTTGTATGCCAACATATCGCCTTCCTTGTGTCACTGTGATCTCTATGGTAACATGTGTAATTATAATTATTCTCACATCATGGTTAACAGGAAAATTTTCAGTAATAGGGTATTTCCCAGTAATTTCAGTAAAATACAGGCCAGCGCATACGAAGTGGGCTTGCCAGCGTATCGATATCTCGAAACCACAAATTTAAAAAACCATGGAAAGTCAGCACAATGTGGACAAGAGAAAAAAAAAACAATGGTGTTTCAGACTCCCCACTTAAGTTTGCACTGCCTTTAAAGATGGATAGAAAGCAGCTCTAAAAACCACACACCCCCAGAGGTAGTTGCTGGAAGACCCACTGGGATGCGCTTAAGGGGGTGTGGTTGGTTGTTTTTTAAAAGGCAGCTGCTCACGGGGGCACGATTTTTAAAGACATTTTTTCCTGAATTTACAAGCGCTTTTTAGCAATCATGGGATAAGGCTCGAAGACAGAGCCTATCTTCGTAGCGAGGGAAACTGAATAATTAAGCCAGATAGAAATAACAAGGGAGGAGACCCTTGCATGTCTTGTTAAACTAAATGCTAACACATCATCAGGACTGGATGGCATCCATCCACGGGTTCTCAAGGAACGTAAAGATGAAATGGCTGATGTCCTAGCCAAAATATATAATACTTCCCTTGTTGAGTCTGGGCTAAGGCTAATCCTTGCCCCTTTGTATGCCGGACCTTTCTTGCCAATAAAAGTCAGACACGAGAGAAATCTTTATGGTTGTTGTTTATTGAGCCCATTAAAGCACAGCCAGACGAACCTGCCACCCCAAAAGTTGAGGTAACAAGCCCGCTCTGAGGTGACCCTGGCATGCTGTTTTATGCCCTTGGTTGACCATCCCCTGGGAGGTGTCAGGCAGGTGGCGTTTGGGAAAGGTGGGCCAATGGGGTCCGGGGGGGGGGCGGGGTGGATCGGTGCACTTCAGGAGGAGAGAGTTTCACACTGACAGGGGGAAGGGAATGGGTGGCAGACGGGATAATGGGTTTCCAGGTGGGATAACAATGGGTGGTCAAGACACATAATACAGATACACATCACACCAGACTGGGTAGGGTTGCAATTTGCAAACACAATGGATGAAGGATGAGTCATCCATGATAAGAGATGGGGTGAGTATAGTCTTGAGGTAGAACAATGGCAGAGCTTTCTATGGTCCAGATGCAGACAAAGGAATTTGATGTCCAGGTGCTTGAGCTGGAGGCTGGAGGGCTAAGCAAGAAAGGTGCCCCATACAGCTCATTGTCTCTGTGGAGGAAGGAGAAGATTCCCTCTGGCAGAATCCATTCAGGGGAACCAAGCAGTTTGAACTGGTTTTGCCATGTGGCAGGGTGACGGTCCTTGATTTGAAATGGAGGTCACTTCCCCAACATGGAGGCGGCGTGTACCCTTGTCCAGGCCTTGAGATACCAGAAGGAAGAAGGAATTGGGAAAATGGAGGGGGTCGGGAATATTACTGGAAGGCAGGAAGAGAAAGGACACAGAGGGGAGGGGTGGAGGAACCTTTATTTGGGGAAGAGAGAGAGAGTGAGAAGAAGAGGAAGGAAAAAGAAAAAACTTCTTGGTGCCTTTTGGGCTGTGCAGGGAGCGGTGCAGTGATGAAAGGAGTTAATATGAGATGATCCCCCATCCTCCCAAGTGTGCCAAGGTTCGGGCTACTCGGGAGTAAGGGTTTGCCGCATTCCCCCTACTTTCCTGAGGCTCAGGAGGAGAGCGCCCGCAGCTTGGATTTCCCCATTGCTTTGCCTTGCTGTATCGAATCCGCTGTCAATCACCCCTAGCCTTGGCCGTTACTTCACGAGCCGCTCGCTTCGCGGCAAGCCGTCATTTCTGTGCGAACCGATCGCTTCAGTCTGCATGCTCCTCCTTTTTGGCTGCGACGTCACCCCGACCACGCCCCCTTTAGCGTGCTCCAACCGGGGTGAGTGATTCCCCTGGCGGAGGACGGGAATCTTTTCGCTTCGCATCTCGCTTTGCTCCCAACGTCACGTGTGGTCTCGGTTTTTGGCTTTTATTTCAAGTTTTTTTAAAAAATATTCAAACAGGGATATCGATGCATCGCTATATTGTTTCATCGCTTTGCGCTGTTACTTCCTCGCTCGAGTAGCAGCGGCGGCGGCGGCGGCGGCGGCGGCGGGCGCAGGAGGAGCCGCTGCTGCCTCGCCCGGCCAGAGCAGGGCACCCGGGGCAGGCAGCGTGCAAGCGGTGGAGGGCGAGCGGCTGTGCCATGCGGGGCTCCCCCCGAGTAGCGGCGGCGGCGGCGGCGGGGGGCTGCCAATGATGCCAGGAAAC
This sequence comes from Phrynocephalus versicolor, assembly GCA_023846285.1. NCBI lineage: Eukaryota > Metazoa > Chordata > Lepidosauria > Squamata > Agamidae > Phrynocephalus > Phrynocephalus versicolor. The sequence goes on along the minus strand of JAHTLZ010003468.1, from coordinate 18,132,132 downwards.
AAAACACAGGATCGTACAGTAACCACGCTCTGTCGTGAATGACAGCCAAGCATTGATGCATCGATATGCTGAGTAATTTTTTTTAAAAAAATAAAAGGAGAGTGGAACCGGACGTTGCAAATCAGCTTTCTAATGCGAAGGGAGCAGGTGAGGTAGTAATCGATTCGGTCCCAAAAATGCCCCGCGTGAGTACAGAGAAACAGGGGTGGGAGCGAAGGGAGACCACGTGACCACCACGTGACCGCCTCCGAATTCAAATCGAAGGCAAGGTCAATTCGAAGCGAGGCACCTCGTGAAGTAACGGCCCTTGTTACCAAGGTTTGCTGTAGGGAAAGAGACCGGAGCTTCTTAGCCGTTTTATTTCTGGGGAACAGCTGGACCAATTTGGACCAGTTTTTTTTTTTTTTTGCATTGTGCTTGTGATGATATGAAGGACTGCAGCCGGATGCGGGGGGCCTAGTTTTGTCCTTGCCTAATTGACGTGTACTTGTAGGAGCGGGTGCGGGCTTGCCTTCGCAGACACGCGTCTGCTCTCAATTCACACACACACACTTCTTTTCTTTGTGTCCTCCACACCCTCAAACCAGGCATCGTGCCTGATGACTGGAAGGTAACGAATGTAACACCAATCCTTAAAAAGGGATCCAGAGGTGATTCAGGAAATTACTGACCAGTCAGTTTGACATGTGTCCCAGGTAAGGTGATGGAAACCATCCTAAAAGATAAAATTAATAGGCACATAGAAGAAAAGGCACTGATGAAGGAGAACCAGCATGGCTTCTTCAAGGGCAAATCGTGCCTCACTAATCTGTTTGAATTTTTTGAGAGTGTCAACCAGCATGTGGATAAGAGATATCCAATTGACATTGTTTATCTGGACTTTCAGAAGGCTTTTGAATAAACTTGCCAGTCATGGAATAAAGCGACAGGTCTTGTCCTGGATCAGCAACTGGCTAAGGAACAGGAAATAGAGGGTAGAACTAAATGGACACCTCCAAGTGGAGGGAGGTAAAGAGTGGGGTCCCCCAAGGTTCAGTACTGGGACCCCTGCTTTTCAACCTCTTCATAAATGATCTAGAAGTAGGAGTAAATAGCAAGGTAGCCAGATTTGCTGATGACACTAAATTATACAGGGTAGTAAAAACTGAGAGAGATTGTGAGGAGATCCAGAGGGATCTCTTGACACTGTGGGAGTGGGCAAACCAGTGTACAAATGAGCTCCAACATTAGTAAGTGCAGAGTGATGCACGTTGGGGCAAAAAAAAAAACAATTACCGGTACATTTATAAACGGAAAAGGTCTGAACTCTCTGCAATAAACCAGGAAAGGGATCTTGGTGTCCTGGTGGACAGCTCAATGAAGGTGTCAACCCAGTGTGCCACAGCAGTGAAAAAAAGCAAACTCAATGCTTGGGATCATTAGGAAGGGTATAGAAAATAAGTCAGTAAGTGTCATTTTGCCTCTTTATAAATCTATGGTGAGGCCCCATCTGGAGTATTGTGTACAATTCTGGTCATCATACCTCCAGAAGGATATTATGGAAATGGAAAAAGTGCAGACGAGGGCAACAAGAATGATTAGGGGACTGGAACACCTTCCTTACCATCTGAGGCTGCAACGGCTGGGCCTCTTCACTCTTGAACAACGGTGCCTAAGAGGTGACCTGATTGAAGTTTATAAAAACATACATGGTGTGGACAAATTAGATAAGAAAAAACTGTTTTCCCTATCTCACAACACTAGAACTAGGGGTCACTCCATGAAACTTTGGGGTGCGAGATCTCAAACAAATAAGAGAAAGCACTTTTTCACCCAGAGAATCACTGGTCTATGGAATTCCCTGCCAGAAGAAGTGGTGACAGCTGTCAGCCTTGATAGCTTTAAGAAAGGATTAGACAAGTTCATGGAGAACAAGGGTATCAACAGCTATCATTACGGATGCCTAAGGACAACCACCGGGTTGGAGAGATAGGCAGGATATATCTCAATGTCGTTTACGGGGAATCTTAAGCAGGTGAAGGCATCTGCTTGGGAATACCCTGAAGCAAATGGTGAGCCACTGTGTGAGACAGAATGCTGGACTGGATGGGCTGTGGCCTCTTCCAGCAAGGCTGTTCTTATGTTCTTATGTTTATCTCAGTCTGTAATGAGCTTAAGCTCAGCCTTTTACATATTTGCTGAGCCATTTCCCAGACAAGCCACTGAAACACAGAGCCATACTTGCATATGGCAACTGCTGTGTGTGGCAAAATATATCACCTTTCAGGGAACTGTTTATTTCTGAAGCAATGTCCATTCTTGCCTTGTGTTACTGTGGGAACTTCATCTTATTCAAAGTTTTCTCCAGATCCTTTCTTCCCCAAATTTTACAGTAAAGTAGTGTTACTGGTTTCTACAGAATATTTGAGTTTGTGCTTGGCTCGGAACCAGTGTCTAATAATTAAACTGAAATAAGTAAGGAAGTGCAAACCCTGTACTATTTAAGTCTGATTTATTGAAGCCAAGCTAATAGACAACAGTCAGTGGTCTCACCCTGGTTGGTTTGAGTGAGCAAATAACCAATGATACAGCATCAGTTTTTTATAGATACAAACCTGTTCAAGGTTTTCCTTGATCTGCCTTGGTGGGTGATTGATCAGTTTGTCCTGATGATTCAATTTCCTGAGCCATTAAGCTTTTGATGGTCCAAATCCTTGAGTAAATGCTCCATAGTTTGGTGTCCTATTATTTGGCTGGATCCAGTCTGGCAGAGACAGGGGAGTGTGGAGTTCCAGACAATGGCAGGGAACGCTAATCTTCTTTCCCTCTGGTACAGTTTACCCTGGGGGATAATCCTCTCTCCCGGGTGCTAGGATTTAAGCTTCTGCACATCCTGGATGTGCTCATCTCCGTATTCAAACCGAAGAGCCAGTGTTGTGCAAGTCTGTGGCCATGTGGCTGGCATGGCTGCAAGGAAACACTGTTTGACCTTCCCGCTTTTTAAGGCGGTACCTATTTATCTCCTTGCATTTACATGCTTTCGAACTGCTAGGTTGGGTTAACAGCAGGACCTCACTCTGCTGTGTAGCATCCGGGATTCGAACCTGTACTGCACACTTTACAGCTGACAGTTTTCAGCACTCTAGCCAGCTGAGCCACCATGCCACCGCTTCTTACCACCCAATGCCGCCCTCCGCCTCTATGATAACTGCCATAGAGAAGCGAAGGGCAAGGGGGACCGATAGGCCACCTAATTCAGGAGGGGAACGGGAAGAGGACAGAAGGGGGCGGGGCCTCTTTTGGCTTCTAGCCAGAAAGAGAGAAGGAGGAAGTACGCAACCACCGCCTCCCACGCCCGGGCGAGGACGGGGGAGGGAGGGGGCGAGCTCTCGCGAGAGTTTCCCCCCTCCCGCGCGGCGGCGCATGCTGCGAGCGTGCGTGCGTGCGAGCCGACGCGCATGCGCCGTGGTCGACGGTGACGGCGGCCATCATGGCGGTGTGTGGCGCGGCAGCCGGAGCGGGAGGAGGGAAGCGCTGGTACTTTACCCGGGAGCAGCTGGCGCGGAGCCCTTCGCGGCGGGCCGGCGTCGACCCGGACAAGGAGCTCTCGTACCGGCAGCAGGCGGCTAACCTGCTCCAGGACATGGGCCAGCGCCTCAACGTGTATCCCTTCGTGAACTAGGCCCCGGCTCAGGCTGGGGCTTGGTGGGGGGAGCGGGCTTTGGGCGGCGGGACTAGGCCTGGCCGAGGCTCTGAGGGAAACCCGTGGGTCGGTGAGTTTGAGGCTTAAAAGGTTAAATGTCTGGCTTCGAGATGGATGGAGAAAAAGCGAGACGTTGGCGGGTGGGTGGGGGTTGAGAGAGAGAACGCCGGACTAGGCGGCGCCTGGGAGAGAAGCCTGTGCCTCGGCCGTTGGGAGGCCGCCGAACGCGAACAACGGAAAGGGCCGCTTTTACCCTGGAGGTGTTGAGAAGGGGGGGTGTCGGCGAAACGGCCTCGGAAGCTTTAAGGCAAAACCTAAAAGCGTCGCAAGAGCCAGGTATTGGGTAACTCTAGGCCGGCGCATTTCCTCGTAGGCCTCAAGTCCCAATCGTGGCGAAGTTTAGGCGAAGGTATTCTGGTTTAGAGAGTTGATTCCAGGTGTTGAGAAAGAAACCAAACTTGTAACTCTTAACCGCACATGATCATTTGGGTTACATTAATATTATTGGCAATTTGCCCCGTATACTTTTAAAACAATTTTGATTGTGAGCCGCCCAGAACCATTGGGTTGTACAAGCTAAATAAATGAATAAAATAAAATAAAACCTACTTTTATCCCCCAAAATTGATAGAGGAACTTGCTATTTGCTATTCTGCTTGTGTAATTGTAAGTGAAGTTCAGTAATGGTGGAAGATGATCCTAAATTTTAAAGATTATTTCACATAGTTTAGTACTGTATATTCATATTCTTGTTTAATAGCCAAGGGTTGTCTTCTATTTTCACATTGCTGTGTGTCTCAACATAATTGTATACAGTAGTACATGCTTCCTCTGAAATGTACTTCGCTTTCAACATTGTCTTCTTGTAGTTAGGGGTTTATAAGATTGCAGCCTAAGCCTGGGGTATATTTTGTAGAAACTGAGAAGAACATATATGAGGGAAGAACATGTACAGCAATGCTATATAATGTCACTCAGTGGAGTACTACTTTTACACAGACATAGTTTGATTTTTCCTTTACTGTAAGCAATTAGTTCTCAACTGACTATCAACACTGCTATTGTCTATATGCATCGGTTTTACATGGTTCAATCCTTTACCCAGTTTCATCGGAATGTAAGTATCACTTCAGCTGTTATCAATTTCGCTCAATACTATTGTGCATATATATTAATATGCCAGCAATTTAAGTAAAATAAAGCATTACTGTTGTTGCAAAAGACAATTGAAAAATTCAGTATAGCATAAGATCCTTACAGGCGTTGTTTCTGTAATTTTAACTTACAAAGCAGCTACAGGTAGGGATAATGTACTCTATTAAAATACTCCGTCTGACTTAAAACATGGGTGTATCTAATAAAACAAATAGATGGATATCTCACTAGGTCCAGTAATAAATTAGATTCGGTATGGAACGAATAACTGATGAAAATATGTGCATTAATTTCAAGCCATCACCTACATAGGATGCTTGCAGTAACAATGCCATTTAGTTTTGAGACTCGGGAGATGGATTAAGAAAGAACCAGCCCAAATCTTGTAGAAAGTGGTTTTGAAGCCAGGGCATTATGGCTGAGAAGCTGTTCTTCTCAAATAAACTGTTTACTCCATATAGATGATCTAGGAAGTTTTGATCTAATTTCTACTTTTTTAAACCAGATAGTGGGCTGGCTTTGGGGGTGGAGGAAGCAATATTTTCACCTTCTCAGAAGTGGTTGCTTTCAGCCCCCCCCCCCCTTTTTTTTTTTTTTTTTTGAAAAAGATAAATACTGTGAGCCTAGATGAGGGCTTATGAATTCATGGTACTGTTCTGGGGGACTGGGGATTTAGGGGACCATCCCAGGCTCCTTATGCAAAAATGCCACTCCTAGAAGGCTCCTGAAGCAGAAGGGGACTGTTTTAGGGGAAAATATTTTAGCCAAATTAAGATCTAGTTTTTCTCACAAGCTTTTATGGCTTTGCCTAGGAGTAATCTTTCCGATCAATGGAGCTTCCTCACCCCCACCCCCTGCCCACCTATATACTTCCTTTGTTTTACTACCTTATTGTATTTAATGTATTTTTAATATTTTATAGCCAATATATTTTAATAGATGTTTTTCTGTGTTACTGTGATCTGTTTGCCACCCTGAGTCATGGATCTGCCACAAACTGGATGGCAATCCGTCAATAAAAATTTTTAAAAAAAACATTTGTAGTGTGTTTTGCTGTGGCCTTTCAAACAAAAATGTATTTTTCCAATTTATACTGTAGCTCTGTATTATGTCTTGTATGGAGATTAAAATAGCTCCTGAATTGACCACAAGCTAAATCTGTGGTCTTTACCTGAAAATCAGGAGTGCAGTGCCCCAGGAAAACTAAAATGTATTCTTGGGATTTTTATAGAACTTGTACAAGTAGGTTGTCTCAAAACACATCATCTGATTAAGCAATTTTTTGTTCTGCACGTAACTTGTAAATCACAAAGAGCTGGTGATATATTTTCAAATGATTTTTTGTTTTTGTGTGTATATTTTTATGTTGTAATCCAAGTTATATTTGGAAAAACAAGTACTGTATTGAAATACGGTTTTTGATTCTTTGTCTTCGTTGCATTGGCAATATGTTTTGCAGACATTTGGACAATTAGGATGTTTGCAAGTTCTAAGATACTACAACTAAGATATATTCTCCAGGCATTTGAGGCCAATGAGATTTACTGTCATTTGGAAGAATGTGTATTTATGTCTTATCTTCTCTGTGAAGTCTGTAGCACCAGCTGCCCTTTTCCTGGCAGCCAAGGTGGAAGAACAACCTCGAAAGCTGGAGCATGTCATCAAGGTTGCCCATGCCTGCCTACATCCTCAAGAGCCTCTTCCTGATACACGGAGTGATGTAAGTAGAGAAACATTTGTGGAGCATACACAGTGCTCATTCAAACGAGGGAGAGAAAAACGAAAAGAACACATCCTGGCAGTGCAAGTTCCTTGTGCGCTACAGCTTTTTAAAAAGAAGAATGGCAAAATTTCAGAAAGTTAGCAACCAGTACTTGAATTCTACTAATGCATAGTGCAGAAAGCGTATGGTTTTTGTAAGCAAAATGGCTTCTCTGTCCTGTATGCTTTTTCTAGAGATTTGTGAATGAGAGCAAGTGATGTAGCACTAAGATGTGGGCATTGCCTGCCAGGATCATCCTCTTATGGTGACGTGGAAAAATTATTTTTGAAATACAATCTGTTCCCTACCATTTCAGAAAAGGAAGATTGTTAAGCTTTTCTTTCTTTTTTTTTTCAAAATCACATTGCAGCCCTTCCTGACAGGACCAGCACATCTAACCTTGCCAACAAGGGGGAAACTTTATTCTCATGCTGAATTGGAGGAAAGGGCTGATTTTTTTAGCATGCAATGATAACTTCATGGGGAACTGAAGCCATGAAGTGGCTTTTCTTGCCAGAATGTCTCTTACAGCCCACTTACTTTTTATTCTTGGGAACGGGATGCTTGTCCCATTTGCTTCCACCATTGAATATGATAAAGGTTCCCCTTTGGTTTTTCTCCCTGCCTCCTCAAGAGAGTGTTAAAAATATGCAGGCTTGATACAGAGTGCCTCATCACAAGTAACCTGCCTGTCCTCTCAACCCCAGGCTTACCTGCAACAAGCCCAAGACCTGGTCATTCTAGAGAGCATAATACTGCAGACCCTGGGTAAGTTTTTCCAAGCGGACGACGGGCTGCTTCATGAATCTAAGACCCAGGAAAATTCCACAGAGTGGAGAGTTTAACCCCAGTCTTCTTCACAGCTGGAGAGTTGAGGCACAACTGGCCACTGTGGGAGAGCAACGGTCCAGGCGGCAAGCCTTGTCACAGCCGATGACGAGTTTTATATGTCTTGTTAAACACGAATGTATTGATGTGTATGTTCCTGTGCAAATATGAAAGTGTAAAAATTGGTGTGGATTTTCCCCCTCAACAGGATTTATATTGAACAGGTTCAAGGCATTGCATTCTGACTTGAAGTCTTAGCAGTTGTAGTATGAGCTTGGCAGCCCAGGCTGGGAAATGGGTACCCAGTCAAACTAAAGATGATGATGGCTCTTGGTTGCAAATTTTGGTTTAGAGGGGGTTTAGCAGCTTCAACAGTATTGATTCTCCACCTTTGATACCCACTTGCTTGTAGACACTGACCGCTAAATAAGCGAACTGTTGTATGTTCCTGATTTTCTTTGGTTGTATGTGTGAAATGTCAACCACATTTTAATCAGCAGTGTGCAGGAAAGTTAATCTTAATTGGTAACACTTTATCAAATAATAGTAAAGTATTTTGTCAGACTGACTTTGTTCTTAACAGTGGACATGCTTACAGCAGAGACTTTTGCCAAGGGACATGGCCCAATTAAGTCCTTTTTCTGACACTTCTGAGTGATTACCTTTTATGGTTATACACACAAAACTTTATTTGTCTGACACTTCTGAGTGATTACCTTTTATGGTTATACACACAAAACTTTATTTGAGGATGTACTGAGTTAAAGTTGATCCAAATATTTCCCCTTTAAGTTATCAAAAATAAAGGGCATATAAGAAATAAGTTCAAATTTATGTAACATCTGTTCCCTTCAGAAAAAAGTATCTGCTATGAGTATTTCTCATGATAAATTTTAAAGTTGGAGTGTTACCTTGGCATTAGAGACTATTCAAGTTCACAGCATTTGGGATGGATGTCAGTATATTTTTGGCTGGGAATATGGTTGTAATAAATGCTAGCCGTGCTGTGTAATTTTTCTTGTAATAGATAATACCAATTTGAGCCTAGGAAGAAGTCCTGGTTTCTTTCTGCTTCTGAGTGCAGATTTTGATTTCCAGTGGGAAACAGAAAAATGAGCAATCTACTCTGCCTCTCAGGAACCAGAGGCATGTGTGGTATGTAGAACCACAACTGCCTCCTATCCATGATCTAACCATTCTCTGGTTTTCTTTTAAACAGGGTTTGAGATCACCATAGATCATCCTCACACGCATGTGGTGAAGTGCACACAGCTAGTTAGAGGTAAGCAAAAATCCAGTGTAGTGTGACTCCACTATAGTAATTGTTCACAAAGGTGACTAGGATTCCGATTTGACAAATTGTCCCTAGGAAAGGTTTGATTTAATGAAGTATACTATTGGGGAAGTGTGTGTGTGTGTGTGTCCATGTTAAAGGATCAAGCACAGCAGACATGAAGTAACATTGTATATTTACAAAGTCCAATCTTCTCAGTTGCCTGGCCTAATATAGTGGCAAAGAAAAAAAAATAAATGCTTTCAGAATGAAAATTTAGCAGTCATTTATAGCAATTAAATATATGCACGGAAGCAAAGCCTGTCCCTAATCAGGACACTGCTAATAGATACAGTTTTTGCTTCAACAAAAACATACTGTAGATGCTAACCTGTGAATTTCCTTCTGTTTTTCAGCTAGCAAGGATCTGGCTCAGACCTCCTACTTCATGGCTACCAACAGGTAGATGTCGACTTTTTTTAAAAAATCTGGGAATGGAATTTGTAATCATTGCACAAAACCGTTGTTCAACTCTTATTTTTCCAACTCTATAGAAGAGAAAAACAAGTTCAGCAGATACATTTGGAAATTGAGCTAACCTCTCACTTTGGATTTAATTGATGCTCTGTTTATAACAGTGGCTGAAATCCAAGTGCTTAGCATAGTAAGTTGCTTCAGAGTAGGCTCATTGAAATAATTGGGGATTTGGCTAGTCAGTGTGTGAGTTCCATTGATTCAAAGGGCCTTAACTCTAGCCGTGAGTTGCTTTAGCCTATGAAATAATAGTTGTAAAACTGCAAATCTGGAAGGGACCCCCTGAATCATCAAATCCTGCACAGTAGGGGAACAAACTCTCAACTTCTTGCTCTGAAGCCAGAGCCCTATTCAGTTTAGTAGGCCAATAAGAGTAGGCCTGTTTGAATCAGTGGAACTTAGGGAGGAGTTGACTCACCAAATGACTACTTATTTAAGGGGATCTCCTCTAGGGCAAATTCCTATGCTAAGCAACAAGATTTCACTCATTATGTTCAAATTGCTACCCATTCAGCCATATTTGTACATACTTGCAACCAGATTGGAGGGCTTCAGGAGAAAGAGCTTTTGCAAATATTTTCCTACCTGATCCTCTAAGAGCAGTTGTTTCTTGTAACAGGCAATTGCTTTTTAAGAGTTTAACCTATAATTACTTTGCTACTAAGGAATCAGCTTCAAATTTTGGCCTAGACACCAGCTTTAATGCTTTATATATATATGGCTTTAAAAACATCAGAATCTAAAGCCAGGAATTGCTTTGGCTTGAGCGGTCTTTTTCTGATCTTGTATTCTCCATGGGGCCTTGTGTGTATTTATATTTAGTATTATATCAGAGTTTACTTTTTTTGTTTTTTCCCCATACTATAGATGTGCTAATTTACGTCCAGGTTTTCTTCTCATTGATTAGATACATGTTCTTTTCAGTTGCATTCCAGAAAGATTAGTTTAAATCTTACTTTGACTTAGAGGTGAACTTGTTGAGTGTGTTCTGCTCTTTCACTGTTTCTGACTACACTCTGAGTAGGTTTGAAAATATTTTTGTGATTGTTGGAGCACTCAGCTTCCAGAGGATTTTGCTATTAAAACAGTATGAAGAAGTTTGCTCAGCTGAGTGATGCCTGCTGAAATGTTAGAGCAGATGTCTTCCTGATTCCTAATTGAAGTGTATACAGTGGTCCCCTGCCCTTTCGCTGTTCATATACTGCGGTCCCACTATATTGTGGGACTGCAGTATATGAAAAAAGGCTCACTGGGGTAAAGGGGGGAGTCCTTCAGAGGCCTCAGAATTTTTTAAGTGATCCGGAAGTCACTTCCAGTTCGCAGGGAGGCCCTTTTGGGGCCTCCAGAAGGCCCAGGAAGACCCTTGCAAGCCCATTTGTGGGGGCACCAGGCTGGGGATAAGTACAAGAGCCCCCAGCTAGACACCCCAGGCCTGAACTGACCTGCATCCGAATATCATGGATTTTCAATTATCGTGGGTTGGCTCAGGTCCCTAACCCCTGCAATAGGTGGGGGGGCACTGTATCAGAATTTAAAATGCAGAATAAACTACTTGGAGCAGGTTATAGATCTGGTGAATGTGTTGTTTGTGCATCAAGATAATTTTGGAAGAGATTGTGTTGAGGGAGAAGGAAAGCACTGAGGTGTCATGCCTGCTAGTCCCTCTGCCATACCAGTTCCTTGTTCCTCTGTACACCACTTTCACCTCTGGCAACTGGTGTAGCGAAAGGGGAGAGCTGCTCCTATGGATCTTCTGCCCAACCAGCACTATTTGCAAATCTCTACCATTAATCATAACTAGCAAATCCACAGATTTATTGGAATATAAATTCAATATGAATGAGGCTGTATATTCTTGCCATAATCTTATGCCACATTAGGTTTATTTATGTATTATTTATTTATTTATTTTAGAGTATTTTTACCCTGCCTTTCTCCTTGGAAAAGGACCCAAGGCAGCTTACAGTAATGAGGGATAATATACAGTCCAGTACAATTAAGACATGTTCAAGTATTGAGAACAGGGAATTGAGGGACATCTTGCAGCATTAATGGACATTACATTAAAGCTACAAGAGAACGCAAGCAGTTAAAAGGAGAGTAAAATTCCATATAAAGTTATGAGTGATGAAAACTAACATTGAAAACATAGTGTCAATATAATCACACAAAGTTATAAGTGGTTATAAACACAAAGTCTATGTGATCCTATAGATTCATATAAAAGACACTTAATAGGTAGTCCCTCATTCAGGGAAAGCTTGCCTGACAAGAAAGGTCTTTGCCTGTTTCCGGAAAGACAGCAGAGATGAGGCAGTCCTGGCCTCTAGTGGGAGGGAGTTCCAGAGTCTGGGCACCACAGCCAAGAAGGCCTTTTCATGTATTCTCACGAGACAGACCTGTGAGGGTGGCAGGATGGAGAGAAAGTCCTCTCCTGATGACCTTAACACCCGAGCTGATTCATACTGTGAGATGCGTGCGTTTCGTCTTGGCTGTTGTACAGGTTCCCTGGTGCTCTGTTGTAAAGCTAGTAATAGTACTGCAACTAGTTTTGAATAGAAGTATCATTGTCTTCAGCTTGTTAACCTTAAATCACTTGTTGGGCTGTGGGCAGTGATGCAGAAATGATGGCAGTCAATCAGCTACAGCTTAGCAGGAGATTCTTGGCATGTTTCAGCTGAGTGGAAAAAATTCTTCGGAAGGACCAAGGTTCCCAAATCTTTCTTGAAATTATTTCTGTGTCTTGAATGATCTGGAATTAATTCAGAGTGCAGCATTTTATCCTTCTCTGTCGTATCGGCCATACAGGGGTCCTTGAGCTCCAGGCTGACAGGAGCTCCTGGAAAACCTCATAGGACAAATCTGATCTGCGACTGAAATTGATCAGCGATTGTTCGAATCGGGCAGCCTCAAAGATGCAGGATAACAAAACATTTTTTCAAGCTGAGGGATGCCCAATTTCTGCAGTGTGTCCAGCGGGCGGTTGTGTGTGCTGCTGCCGTTCAGGCTTGGGAGCTTACAGCTTTCTGTTTCTCTCTCCCTGCTGGTGATGTCAGCCTTCACCTAACCACCTTCAGCCTGCAGTACACCCCTCCCGTTGTGGCCTGCGTCTGCATCCACTTGGCCTGTAAGTGGTCCAACTGGGAGATCCCAGTATCCACGGACGGGAAGCACTGGTGGGAGTACGTTGATGGCACTGTAACTCTGGAACTCTTGGATGGTAAGTTCGGAGCAAGGCCAGATATGTTCCCATGCACAGTAAGAGGTATTCCATTAACTTGGTATCTTTTCTCTAAGGGATGCTCTCACCCAGGTTTTTGGTATCACAGAATAGAGTCAAGAGCTTTTAAGCGGGATGAATTGTTTAACTTGAGCCAGTGCTGTCAGTTGTGGGACCGTTGCATTGCTTGCAAGCAAGGGCAGAAGTTGAAACAAACTCCGATGCTGCCTTGAAATGTTCCGCTTCTCACTTCCTGGTGCTTTTGTGTGTTTTTTTACAGAATTAACACACGAATTCCTGCAGATCCTTGAGAAAACTCCTAACCGATTGAAACGAATCAGGAATTGGCGGGTAAGGTCCACCGTGCATACTGAGCCTGTATTAGTACAGTTATCTAAGGCCCTTAGTACACAAAGATTATGCACCAAAAAGACACTGCTTACTAAGGATCCAAATCCAGTATAAAAGAATACAGCAGATGCCAGTCCAGTGAAAAATAAGTGGTATAAATGGGCTAGCACATACCAAAAAAGCTAATAGCCACATGTATTGAAAGAATAACATTTAAAAGACCTGGAAGAATAAAGAATAAAGTATGGTACTAAAGAGATAACTGGCAGAAAAGAGCCTCTCTGGGAGTAAACCTATGGCAAGTAGGAGGGAATGCGGAGCAGGCCCTTCCTCATGGCCACCCTTTGGACCTAATAAGAAGGAACATTCCGCGAAGGGTCTCTGTTGATCATCTCAGGCCATTGGTATATATATATAAGGTTGTGTTGTGACCGACTTTGTGACCCCCTTGTCCATAGAGTTTTCTTGGCAGGAATACTGGAGTGGCTTGCCAGTTCCTACTCTAGGCACCTGGTACACCAACTGGTATTCTCTGGTGGTCACCCATCCAAGTACTAACCAGGGCCGACCCTGCTTAGCTTCTGAGATCAGGTGAGATCAGATGTGCTCGGGGCATCTAGGCAGCTAGCATTGCTTTAAACCAGGAGGGAGCAACTTGAATTACTCTAAAACCATTGGGACTCTGTTGATATAATTGCCCCTGAGTTTGGTGGCCAATATGGTAGCGCTCTGTGCATGAGAGTGTCAGGCTGTCCATCTGTATCATAAAACCTCTGCGAGGCCAAGAGGAAGAAGCCTGGTGCTGTTTCAGTAATGCAGTTGTTGACAGCTGTACTAGGGTTGCAATTGAAGGCTGAAAAGCATATTCAGGGTCTCATTGCTGCTTAGAGTATTGCCATCTCAAGCCTTTAATGCTTGTGGGTCAAAAGCCAGTATCATGAATGGGTAACAGAGGTATACCGGGAGCCATTGCAGGCGAGAGAGAATGCTTTCTGCCTGCGGACTTTTCCTGTCGACTGTTGCATACCATTAAAATTCAGCAAGCCCTCTTTGCTGTGTATCCGAATTTGTGAATGCAATACATATGGAATGTAAATAGCACTTCAGCAGAACAGGTAAGCTGAGGGCTTACATGATCTGAGCTAGACCTGAGGTTGATCAGTAATTGACTCAAGCAAGGCCAAACATGGAGGATAGCAACATTTTTTCCCAAGCCATTTTTTTCACACTTTCTACGGTGTGTCCATCAGGTGATCGTGTGTGCTACTTTTGAATGGTATACGCTGGGGGTAGCACAAACCTGTGCTCGTGAGGGATCGGTCATGCCACAAGTTTTATCTGTTTCCTTAGGCTTGCCAAGCAGCCAGGAAATCAAAGACAGGCGAGCAAGGCGACGACGACGACTGCCTCTCGGAACAGACGATCCTCAGCATGATCTCCAGAAGTGCGTCTGACACGACCATCGCGGGCCTGATGAGCATGTCGACCTCTTCCACGGCAGGAGCCCTGGCATCTCTTTCCGCCACCGGAGGGGATTCCCCAGGGGACCTTGGCGGCACAGATATGATGTCAGACAGCTGGATGGCTCTGCCGCCTCCACATAAGCTGGAGGTTGGCCACCGAGCAAGTGAACTCTCTGCCAGCTCTGAACATTCGCACCTTGAAAGCGGCGGGGGCTCCTTCTCTAAGCAGAGCATCAAGAGCGCACCAATGGCAAAAGTGTCGTTGAAGGAGTACCGCGCCAAACATGCCGAGGAGCTGGCGGCACAGAAACGCCAGCTGGAGAACATGGAGGCCAACGTGCGCTCTCAGTATGCCTACGCTGCCCAAAACCTGCTGGTGCAGCAGCAGCGGGAACGCGACGTGCAGCAGGAGAATAACCCGTCTCCCATCATCCTAAAAATCCCTTTGGGCAGCAATTCTGATGGGTCTGAGCGGCCTCCTGCCGAAAAGGCTGACAAACCTCCCTCTGCTGTCAAAATGCGGCTGCCGGCACCAGGGGACAAACCTGCACTTTCTTCCTCCAAGCCAGAGGAAATAAAAATGCGCATCAAGGTGCCGACTCCCATGGATCGGCACGGTGCGTCCGAGGAAAGTAGCAACAAGAGTCGGGGAGAGCACAAAGACAAACATAAGGTCCACTCTTCTAACCATCACCACCACCATAACCACCATTCCCATAAACATTTGCATGTTCAGCCGGTCACCAACGCCAAGCGACCAGGGGACTCCAAGCATGCTAGTCAGAGTGGTGTTGCCTCCCATAAAGTTGGCGGTGTCCCAGGCACCTCCTCCCGTAAGAGACCCATTTCAGAGGAGGCCTCCGCTGCGGCCCACGAACATCAGCCCAAAGTCAGTAAGAGTTCAAAAGGGCCAGCGATGCCATTTCCCTTCCCGCAGCATCCTGGAGGACACAGCCTGGATGCGGCCGGGCTGCCTTTTGGGCAAGGCAGCAAAGGCAGAGGGGCTCATGGGAAACTGGACAAGGGCACCTCCGGGGCCAATGGGCACAACATGAACCAGACCATTGATTACCAGGACACCGTGAACATGCTGCACTCCCTGCTCAGCGCGCAGGGGATGCAGCCCACTCAGCCACCCACCTTTGACTTTGTACACTCCTACGGCGAATACTTGAATCCCAGGGCTGCGGCGAGTGTGGAGAATAAGCCACGGCCGCCTCCTCTGCCCTCAGAACCTCCCCCTCCCCTGCCGCCTCTTCCCAAGTGATTGCCCCCTTCAACTACTGAGGGTCTGCTGTCCTCTGCGGAGGGCAGGTTGCTCATAGTGATATCCACTGCCTTGTGTGAATGCCCTCCTTTTTGGAAATGTTTTTATTATTGTTACCAGAATGTGGAGCCCTCTGAAGCTGTGAAGAGGCATGCCCACCCTTTCTCTTTGTGCTTCCCCCCCCCCCACCTCCCTTCCACACAACCCCTTCTTGTCTCCTGCTGGAAAAAAAGGAGAAGCTTTCCTGTCTAGACTGACCCATTGTTGAGGGGAGTGTATTTGAAGGTCTTGGAACAACGGGAGAGGGCACAGGGCTATTGAAACTGCCACGGTCTTTCTTCTAAGAAACATTTTAAAATAATTTAAAATAAGTTATATGTTCTTAGTGTTGATTTTATTTTTCTACGATGGATAAAGGAAAGGGGTCACAGCAGAAACTGAAATGGAGGCGAGGCTCTGTGTTCTTACTGTCTTCTGGTGGAATTTGCTTCCTTCTGAATGGAGGCGGTGCCAGTGAAGGTATGGAAGGCGGGAAAGTGTATGAATACTGACCATAAGCACAATGGTCAGGTAAGTGGTTGTCGTTCCTCCCTGCTTTGGGTTTGGTTACTCACCAATAATGTGAGTAGTGTCAGATTCAGACGTATTTGCAAAAACTTGCAAGCGCTGAATGTGTGTGTTAGGTGCTAGCTTTGCTCAGTCCTTTATTGAATCGGGAGAACATAGAACAGCGGTTCCCAACTATGGGTAACCCCTGTGTTGTTAGACTGCAATTCCCAGAAGCCTTCACTGGTTGTACTGGCTGGGATTTCTGGGAATTGCAGTCCAAGAAGACCTGGGATACCCAAAGTTAGGAACCAGCAACAAGGAGCATAGCTCTCTTAACCTTTCATTTCCCCCCCTTGGCTGCGCTGTTTCCATTAGAATGTCCCTTTGTTATGCTTGCCCTCTAAATACTGTCATTGGGGGTATGACGAGCTTAGGCATTAAAGTTCTGATGGAACTGTGTGATCAATATGGACAGGACTGCCTGCTCCTGCATGAACCTCTGAAAGAGCCTTTAAAAAAAAGGGCAGCTGCAGCATTCGGTCCAGCAAAATGGGGTACTAGTTTATGAAGAAGAGGCATTGAAAGGGAAGCAAAAGGCCTATGTGAATGTTAGAAGAGTAATCGTGACTCTGGGATGCTTTAAATTGTATTTAAACTACATTATGAGGTATGAAAATTTCACATTGTGTAAGAATGGGAAAAGCTTTTCAAAGTTTTGTCAAGACCGCAACAATGGAATCAGGCAAATTTGGATCCGAGGAGTGAAAATCTAGATGAATTTGTGGGAACCCATTTGTCTTCTCATTTAAACATGTTTACTGGAAGTACAGAACTGGCCTGCTTTTGAATATGTTCTGTATTAGCTTGATTCCTAGACAAATGGGGAGATGGGTGCTGCTAAAATCCACTTCAGAAAGACATTCTGGTTTTTAAGCTTAAGTACTGCAAAAGATGTATGATTCAGGCCGATTCTCCATACGAAGTTACAAGTTAAATGGGCTTGTCTTTTAAAAGTGGTGACATGTTATGTTTTTGAAGATCATATCAGAGCTCTTTTCATTCCAGAACATTCAGCCTTGATTTGAATCGTAACAGTTGAACAGAACACTTGGAGATGGCACTCTTAAATCTCAGCTTTGCTTCTCTTTTAAAGTATACATTCCCTGGTTCTGCAAAGCGTTTCAGGATATTCCTGCTGCTTTGAAGGAACTTCCAGATTGACACCTCATTCATTGTTGAGTGTAAAACGTGGTTATGATCCTCTCGGTTGGAATGAAGTAATTTAATCATTACATATCAGTATAGGTCTGCTCCAGTGTGTTCAATAGCTACTAAAAGTTGTGAACAAAAAAGGCTAGTTAAGGTCTGCAGTTTCTTTTCAGAATGTTGAATTGCTGCAGGTTTTAGAGGGTGCATCATGTTTGAAACAAAAAGACACTTGTCTGTGGGTATCGGTTTGGTTTTTACTGAAGTGTTTTTTTTTAAATTTGGAACAGTGATTATTTCCCACCACATCTGGATTTCAATGCAGTGGTATCTCATCTATTGATGGTTGCAAACTTTTTGGCCTAGTTTCACATAATCATTCATAAACTTTCTAATTCCCAGCTCATATTATTACTATTCTAAGTTTCAATAAATGTACTGTCTCCATTTTTGTCTTGTCTGCAATATTTTAACTGTTGTTCACATTCTGTTATCTGAATGCAGCAAGGAGATTTTTGTCTTTAAAAAGTAATAGTGAAAGCCAATAGCGTACAATAATTCTTCATTCAGTACTATTGATCCCTTTTTCTTGGTTAACTGTATTGCATATTGGGATTTCATCTTTGTTTAAGCTGATGTACAAAATTGTCTCTGCACAGCAAAGCAAACAAGGTAGCAATGTAGGTCCCTTACATTTTCTTTCTAACAGTAAAACATAATAGTCAGTTGCCTTGGGATACATATGCAGCAGCACCATCTTGCTAGTATTCCCTAGCTACTCTACTGAGATAAAAGCAGGACTCTGTAGTTTGCAATAGATTCTTTAAGACCACAACATTTCATATAAATGTCAGATTGCAATTTCATTTGTTGATTGCTAGAGATTTCTATCTGACAATAGATAAAAAGAAGACCTGAATTCTGCCTGTTACAGTACCTCATTGGCTGACTCTTAAGTTACCTATTAGTTTTTAAAAAGTCAGGGAAAGTCAGGGAAACTGTTTCAGAGATACAGTATTTGTGTGGTGGATTTTTGACAGGCTGCTACAAAAGGATAATTTCTTGCAGCAGTTGACAGAAGTAGGAGGAAACAATTTAATTGTGCTGTTTTCCTACTCAGGCCTTTCCCTGCTTCTCTTTTGGGTGCCCCAACAACCAAACTACTGTTGAATTCTGTCCCTGCCTAATTTGCAAGGTGTGGCTAGTTCAGCTGTTCAGAGCAACTTGCATACTTCAAATATTTAACTGTTTTCATCCTCATCTGCGAGTACTACATTTAGCTTACAGAGTTAAGCATTTGTTGGGCTCATGTTTGTGTGTGGAAGTTTTGTCTCCTGTTAAATCCAGAACTGAGCTGCAAATTAACGTTGGATGTCATAGACCACTCACGTTCTCTCCCACCCTGCAATGGCTTGTATGTTCCTGCTGGTGCTTACAGAGAACTACTCTCATCCTCTTCCATGACCTTTTTCATGTGTAAAGCTTGCAGATGATGAGGGTTGTTTCTCCTAGATGGCTTTTAAGTTCCACTTTCCTCCATGTTGCTGATCAGCTCATTACACTTTCTGGAACTTGGAAATTTAATCCCAGCTTTGGAAAGTTCCTGCCTTCCAGACAAAAAGCAAAAGCAAAGTGTTCTGCTTATATACCGCCCCATACCACTTTAAGTAGTCTCTGGGCGGTTTACAATTTTAATTACAGTGTGCAGCTACACATTGCCCCCCCCCCCCAGCAAGCTGGGTACTCATTTTACCGACCTCGGAAGGATGGAAGGCTGTTTCTGTGCAAGGCTGTTTCTGAGACTATATTTTGAAGACAGAACTGTTTAATATGCCACAGCTGGTATCAGACTCCATGCTGATACTGTTCCATGGCCACCACCAGTTGCTGGGGACAAATGTAAAGTGGTACAAAACCTTCAACCTAAGTTAATATGTGAATGAGAACTCTGGTGTCTCATGCAAAAGGATCAGTATATGAGAAAAAACTGCAGATTAAATGGAGTCTACATTCCATTGCAATATGTTTGGGTTCAAACCCAAGTACAAGCCCAGACAGTAAAAGCAGAGGAGATTAAGAGAAAAAACATGGAAAATATGTCCAAGGAGTCAAAAATGCACCGAACTGCCTGCTGTACAGATTAGTACAGCTGTCTGTGTAATCAAGGTCTTGTTAGGATAGCAGAATGTCTGGCTAATGAAGATGATATCATTTAACTCTTGTAATAATGTCATTGAGCTACTCAAATGAATGTCCTCAGATAACCAAAGTTTTATCTTGGAGGGCTAAGGAATGTATGGTATGCCACTTTTAATTTGTCATCTCCAATCTTACTGAAGCAGTGTGAAGCATTTATGTTGATGAAAGTTTTAACAAGCTGGCTCCAAAGGGACCTATTTACTGATTGGTTTTTAGAACAAATACTGTTACAGAGTTTTAACATGCTATCTCAGCCATGTTTTTCTTCAAACTGCTCCTGCTGAATACCATCTTCTGAAGTTTCCCAAAGGTACTAAATCTTTACTAGTAATTTGCCAAATTATTAAAAGTTTCTATGGACAGACTGATTCTAAATCACCTTCTCGTGAAATGAAAATCAACTTTGACTAGAAAGTAGAAGAAAAAGAAAGGATTGACTTTGGAACTTTTAGCCTTCAAGTTGTGTGGGTCTGTCAATACAGGATTGCAAGCAGTAAAATGACCTAAATTTAATCTTGGGCAACATATATTATCTTCTCTAAGATTCCCCAGCTCGGAGAGCATCATAAACTGCCATGACTGGAAGCATAGAATTTCCCTTGATGGTTCGTTCAACTGGATCAGTGGTTCCCAACCCTGAGTAACCCAGGTGTCCTTAGACTACAGTAGTCCCCCCCCCCAATGGCAAGCATAGCTGGTGATGAAAGCTAGGAACTGCACTGCAAGAACACTTGGGTTACCCAAAGTAAAAAGCAAAACCTACTGCTTATATACCACCCCATAGAGTTTAAAGCACTATCTAGGTGGTTTATAAGTCAATTGTGCAGGCTACACTGTACCTCATCCCACCCAGTGAGCTGGGTATCCAATTTGCCAACCTCAGAAAGATGGAAGTCTAAGTGAACCTCAAGCCAGCTACCTGGGGTTGAACCCCAGGTTGCCAGCACAGTTTTAGCTGCAGGACAGCAGTTTAACCACTTACACCACAAAGGCTCCACAGTTGGGGACCGTTAGCAGTAGATGGTTGAAGAATGCAATGTGCCTTGTCAGGACTCATGTAGCGAACCTTATAAAACGTTCTGAGAGGAGAAACACTTGGTTTAAAAAAAAATAACTTCGAGGGCACCATGGCTTCAAACCCAAATTTGTGCTGTTGGAGGCTGGTATTCGGAAAAACAGATTTAGACGAGACAAGCCTGCCTGGCGAACCCCAACCACACCTTTTGAGGGCGACTGCACGCTGAAAAGGAGAAAAAGAAACTCGACAAAAAAAGAGAGAAATCACCCACGACAATCAGCGAAATGGCTGCGTGCAAGGACGGACTATAGACTCTTCAAGCACCGCCCTCTGGCCCGATTGGAAGGCGGGAACCTGAGTGGCAGCTCCTGCCGCAAATCGATTGCCGGCGCTGTTTCCCTCCTCCCACGTCCGCTTCAGCGTGCCTTGACGTACTTCGGAGGGCGAGAGGAGACGACGATGCTTCCTCCTTCCCGATTCTCCCCGAACCCCATCCGCCCGAGAGCCTTTCCCCCCCTCTCACATGACGCGACCCTTAGCCAATCCCGTCGTCGCTTTCGAGGCCTTTCCGATTGGCTGGCGGCGGCGGCGGGTCCGAGGCCTGCCTGAGAACTTGGGCGCGAGGGAGAAGGTAAGATGGCGGCTGAGGTGGCGCTAGCGAAAGCGCTCGTAAGTCTCGGGTGGTTTTTCTTCGGCCAGACCTTTTTCTCCGGCCTCGACTGGTTGGGAGGGATGGCTCCCTGCGCGCGGGAGACGGCGAGGGTGAAATGTGTGCCGCCGAGGGTGCTTGGGTGGTGCGGAGTAGAGAAAGGGAGCGGGTGTGAGGTTATTAATAATGGCATTAATGTATGATTTAATGCCCGCAAGAATTGCTCCCTTTCGTGGCCGGGGCGCGTATTTTTAAATGAGGGGCTAATTATTTCCGAGTTAGTGGTGCTACCAGGGCTCTTCCTCGCTCCCTCCCTCGTCTTAAAAAAAAAAAAAAAACAACCCAAAATTCCCTGTCCGTGAATGAGCCACGAGGAGTATGTAATAAAAGAAAGAGGCCTAAGGAGGTTTTAAGAGGTTTTAAAAACAAAACAAAAGCGAGGCGAAGGAAAAGGCTCCCGGGCGTCGGAGGAGGAGGAGGAGAAGGAAAGGAAAGGGGCCCCATTGCCTTTCATGGTGGAGGCGGGTGCGGCGTGGCGCTTCTGCTGCTTCCGTGTGAACGTTGTGGAAGAAGAGGGGTGGTAAATGGTTCCGTGGTTAGAGGAAACCCGGGCGTAGGCGGAGAGGGCGGTAGGTTGGAGTGGGTAAGTGTGAACTCAAAAGTGGGGCCGGTTAAAAGCCTGTTAGGGTGGAACAGAATTTTGAGAGTAGTCGTCTTAGGCTAGTGTGCGGAGTAGGCTCCGACTGTTTTTCATTTGTTTTGAGCCATAAAAATTGCCATGCATGTTAATTAGTGCTGTGTATGTGTTAATGAAATGCTCCTTGTAGAACTTGGCATGAACAGAATTCGCATCCATGTTTTGCCTTCAAGTCGGGGGAGACTCACCCCCGTCCCAAGGCAACAAGAAGCCTTGTCCTGTGCCTTTGCCCACCGGCCATGCTCCCAGCCTCGTTTGGAGGGACACGAGTTCTGCATTAAGCACATCCTTGAAGACAGGAATGCACCCTTCAAGCAGTGTAGCTACATTTCCACTAAGAATGGGAAGAGATGCCCTAATGCAGCTCCCAAGCCTGAGAAGAAGGAAGGGTATGTGGTCTGCTTGTTCATATTATCTCTTGGGTAGCATCTAATATTCTCTTATTCTGAGATTGTAAAATGAATAATAACTTACAAATAAGTTTCACTCTAATAGTAGTAAGAATAATATTAATGACAGCAATACCTACATGCTATCAAGTGGACTCTGACTTGCAGTGATTCTTTGGATCATTTCCTTGAGATATAATACTCAAAAGTGCTTTGTTCTTTGCTCCTTCTATGGCACTCTGGGGCTTTGTAGCTTTCCAAAGCCCACAAACTGGCTGTTCTCCCAAAAGATACAGTAGGGAATTGAATCCAATATCTGTGCTGAACTCAGAAGAGCTAGCCGGCCACCTAAAGAAACAATAAATTCTCATAAAACATAGGATGATGAAGGGATTTCTTGGAGAGTCATTGCTAGAAGGAAAATCTACCTCCCCATATCTTCAGGGGATTGGTTCCAGGACTCCCCGCGGATACAGAAATCCACGGATAAGAGGTAACGCTCTTATCTGGGGTGGTGGGGAGGTGGCACTGGTGACCAGGGAGGGGGTAAAAGAGAAGCTTTTCCCCCTCCCAGCCTGCAACCCCTGTCCACCCCAAGTGTGAGAAAATAAAATGTCCCTCCCCCGAGGGCCCCACGGGTGACTCATCACCCATAGGCAACAGCTTGTGCAGACCTGCACTAAAGGGCAACAGAATTTTACATTTTCATTCTAGCCTTCATATTTCTTATGTTTTAAATGATTTTTCTGAGTTAATTATTATAACACTCTAACATTCCATTAAGGTTGCTGTATCCAGGTTATTGATTTATTTATTTCTTCAGGACTAAATGTTTCTCTATTAACCAGAATGTACTCTTCCATACAGAATAATAGTTGCACCTTTCATACATTAGATTAGAATAGAAGATTATTTATTTGTCTCATTAACATGTAGAGCATAGGAATACATAAATGCTTTTAACAGTATCTCTTAGTCTAACCAAAGGAAATTTTCATTTTTAAGCTTTTAGCAGTCATAGGATGGGGCCTATAAGGTATCGACTCCAAACCTCTGCTCAAATCAAGAGTACAAATCCAAGTACCGTATTTATTGGCATATACCACACACTTTTCCCCCCTGAAAATAGGGGGCAAATCATATATGCGCGTTATACGCCGATATCACCCCCGCCTCGCCCCCGCCATCGCTGCCGCCCCGCCACAACCCCCCCCC